>JACEIK010011035.1:0-40062 GCA_018107945.1 Datura stramonium
GCTACATCATTAGACATGGGAGCCGGACTCGTTGATCCAAACCGCGCAGTTGATCCAGGCCTGATATATGATGCCACTCCACAAGACTATGTGAATCTTCTCTGCTCTATGAATCTCACAGAAAAGCAATTCAAAACAATTGTTAGATCATCAGCTAAGTACAACTGTTCAAATCCGTCTGATGATATCAATTACCCATCATTTATTGCTCTCTTTGGCGGTGACTCCACTTGGTTGGAGCAGAAATTCAGGAGGACAGTCACAAATGTTGGACCTGGTGCAGCTAAGTATAAAGCAAAAGTGATAGCACCAAAAAACTCCTCAACAACAATTTCTATCTCTCCGCAGACTTTGGTGTTTGAGAAAAAAATCAAGAAGCAGGACTACACTCTGACCATACGTTACAAAGGCAATGCGGAAGACCAAGCACAATCTGGTTCAATCACTTGGGTTGAAGATAACGGGCATCACACAGTAAGAAGTCCTATAGTAGTAGCTCCAGAGTTTGATCCCTGGACCTTAAATGCTGCAGTTGACAAAACTGTTGCATTTGTAAGTTTGTAACTCTCCAAAAGACTACTGGTAAAAGTAGCTGGAAGCACTCTGGCAAAGTCTATTGTATGAATAAATGTATGTTTCAAGCTGGAGTATAGTTATTGATCATGTCAGCTTGTTAGAAAGCTAATCAACTCGAGTTTTTATTTCAAGGCTTTTGTGAACAAATCAACTAAGTTGCTCTCCCGTCTTCACGTAGTCAGTGGAAATTACGTTTTCTTGAATCTTCTCTAAAATAAAATGACAGTCAACCTCAATATATTAATTCTTTCATGATACACCGAGTTTGAAGCAAAATGAAGAGCAGCTTCATTATCGCACTAGAGTTTTGTTGGTGTACGATGCTTCATCACTAAATTCAGTTAAAAGAAGATGTGTCCACAAAATATACGCATGTAGTCTTCGGTAAGTAATTCAAACATTCAATCAATTGCACTATTTAGTATTTTTATAATATAAGATGTCATTAAATAATACTATATTAATTTTCAAATATATAATATATGGTTTACAAGAGATCACATATTCTGTGCCCCAAAATTTAACTATAATGAGAGAAGTTTCATTTTATGTAACGTTCGATTTAGTGTGATCATATCATTATCTTATTTTTCTTATTTTGTGTTTACTTATTATTTAGTAATTCTATTTTATTTTTACTCTGCCTTTTTATGGTAACTTTATTCGTACCCTACTTTTAAATTGTGGAGTTTATTTTTTGAAACTGTTGATGTGTGATATTTATGTAACAACAAAGAATGATACAATCTATTCAAAAGTTGTATTCATTAAGATATTACAGTATAATATAATATGATATGTCATTGAAACAATATACAACAACCATCAAACAAATCCTAATTGAACTTCACTATAAATACGAACAAAAAAGAAAGAAAAGAAAAATGACTCATCAAGAATTACGTAGAAACAGAAAAAGGATAAGAGGGCATGCACGTATTTTGAATTCATCTTTAATTTTTGCCCCTTAAATCTGATGAATTTTTATTTTATTTCAATATTTTTAATAAAAATAGAGTGGATGAAAATACCCCACTAGCGAAATATTATATAACTTTTATGAGGTATAAGTTTTATATTTTCATATAGTAATATCCCACAGATTATGTCGTAAGTCATAACTATACTATACTTAGCAACGTAGATTTGTAAAAAAAAAAAAAAGGACAATTAATTGTGTAGTATTATATATCTAGAATTAGTTGTAGTGTGTTCGAAAGTTGAAGTTGCATTTTGGGTATATAGTTTTTTTATCCTTTTTAGAGGAAAAAAATACAAAATATATCAATTGTCCTTAAAATAGATTGACCATTTAATTTTTCCCTTTTAGTATATGAATGCCCAGTGAGACATTAAGTCTTTAAAATTAATAAAAAAAAAGTGTGGTGTTTTCCGTTTATTGTAGAGAATTAAAATTATATTTTTGAACATATGTTCTTTATCTTGTTTTTTTAAAATGTATGGAACATAAAATTACACTATTTTTTTAAAAAATGAGTTGGTTTTAATTTTTGTCAATAGCAAGTTTGAACTTATATCTAGTAGGCATAAGTCTTTAGAAACCAAATTCATATGAGCGATAATTTATAGATACTTATGCTCGGGAAAAAGTAAAGATACTTTTATTCATAAATTTTTATTAAATGAACAGCAAGAATAAAAATTAAACACTTAAAAATAAGTGACTTAGACAAAACAAAACAAAAGTGACTTGGACAAGCAGTTGAAGTAACTTAGACAATATAAAATTTGTCGATAATCTTGAACTCCAATCAATCGAAATCAATACGTAATTGATCGAACGCTACTTGAAAACAACTCTTCTGCTCTAAAAACATATTGTTCCAAATATTTCTAAAAATTCTTGACTCTCATTGAATCATTTGCATCCATATGCATCGGGATCTCGATTCTTGGGTGGAATTCTCGAGGGGAAGGGGTGGATATAGAATAGACGGCCAAACTATCAACGGCGAAGGGTACTATCACAAAAAGTACAATGACAATAAGCCCTGTTACAAAAAGTCATAGCATGCTTTACGGCCTAGCTAGCAGAAAAATATTTGTTGATACATCGGGACATAAATTTTATATATACTAATGAATTGTAACAAGTCGTTACTACTATCAATGACTTTCTTTTGTTACAAGAGATTTGATCTTCGGAAGGAAGACACAAATTTCATTAATTGTATTCGCACCCTTGAAGTTTAGTTCATTAATTATGCATTTTACGCCAATCAATATATATATAAAGGAGATTTAGAGGCATGATGATGTGGCATGCCTCTAAGGCTCCATTTTTATTTTCTTTTTTCTTATTGTTTTTTGGTATTTTTTTAAAAAAATATATTTTTTAACTTCTTCTTCTTCTTCTTCTTCTTCTTCTTCTTCTTCTTCTTCTTCTTCTTCTTCTTCTTATTATTATTATTATTATTATTATTATTATTATTATTATTATTAGACAAAAAGTTAAAAGTTAGATTACCATTTGTCAATAAACTAAAATTTAATTAAGACATAATTAAATATTAATATTTTATCATGTCATATTATATTTATATATTTGTTACTATATAAGTGGAAAATAAATAAATATTAAATAATAATATATAAGATAATAATAATAATGATAAATAAAGTAAATAATAAATAATAAATAATAATAATAAAGAAGTCAAAAGTAAAGTTAGATTACCATTTTGTCCCTCCACTAAATTAAAATTTAATTAAAATTATTAATTTATGAGATAAAATTAATGTTTGGACATGTAATTTTATCTCGTGACGTGAAATCATGACATGAAATTAATGTTTGGACATGTAATTTGGAATTTATAATATAATATAACATAATAATATATAAGTGGGAAGAAAAAAAGTGAAAAGTTAAAATAGTAAAATAACCTCCAAATATTGAGGAAACTAAATATCCTTTAAATAATAAATAGGTTTACTCCTTCATCATCATCAAAATAATTCATTGTGAAATATTTAATGGTCTAATAATATTTATTGCAATAATAATATTTATTTCTATGCAATTTTAGCTTTTACTATATATAATATTGTAGGAATAATTTTAGATTGAAGGGGTAAAATAGTCGTTCAATATTTCATGGACACTTACTTATATATATATATATATATATATATATATATAGAGAGAGAGAGAGAGAGAGATAGACATAGATATAGATATATAGTATTCTAAAATGGGAATAACCTAAGTTGAAAAAGTTGAATTACCAAAATAACCATTAAATATTAAATGACCATTTTATCCTTTGAAAAACAAAATTAATTATTTTTCGTCAATGTACAAAAAATTTAATTTTAAATTAATTTTTTTGGTAAAAATATATAAATGTTGGAGTTATACTAATGCTCGATTCGTTTAATCTAATGATGAGTGAGAGCTTTTTTATTCCAAAAACTTTTCACATTATTATCGAGGATAACATTAAGGATTAATTTTTACTCCAATTTTATTTTTAAAATATGATCAAGGAATTAATTATCTCATCAGTCTAACTTACTATGATTATAGATTGTACATTCTAAATTTAAATTTTAACAATGTTTTTTTTATTATTAACTCTAAAAAAATAAAAAAAAACACTATAAATTAAAATTTTCAAAAATTAAAAATATTAAAAAAATCAAAAAAGATAAAAAAATTATATATATTTTTAAAATTACCTACCACCAATTTGCAAAAATTTAATTTCTTTTAATAACTCTTCTCTATATTAATTGTTGACGTTACAAAATTTTTCTAATAATTTATTATATACACCACCCGTCTGCATTAAAACATTCTTTTTAATATATTATTATTCCAATCAAAATAAATTTAATGGTGAAATACATGTAGTTGTTCAATAAATCTATGTATATCTATCTATATATTATATAATTCTAGTTTTAGGACCAATGATGTGACACACTTCTAAGATCAGGAAACTATGTTTTTCTTAACTTTTGATGATTTTTTTATTTCCTCAACTTTCTGCATTATTAATAGTTTTCTTGGTCATTAATTATGAATATCATTTGTTTTCTAAATAATAAATAGGTTTACATTAAAACCGATTAGGGGTTAGGCATTTTCCTCAACTGTTTAACTTTTTGCATTATTAGTTTTCTTGGTCAATAATTTTAGTACTATTATTTTCTAAATAAAAATAGGTTTGCATTAAAACTCATTAGGGATTGAGTACCATATATATATGTATATATGTATGTATGTATGTATATTATAATTTTGGTCAACAGAAATTATGTGGCATAGTTCTTTTGGCCAAGAATTCATCTTTTTATTTTTATTTTTTATTTTTACCTTTTTCTTCCTTTCTACTTTCTCAATTTTGGTCTTGTGACAATTTTTTTTGTTATTAAATTCCAAAAGCTACTTTTTTAATCCTCTTAATCACACCTCAATTATTTCTTCTTCTTTTATGAGTTGACACCTTTCTTTAGCTAATTATCTTATCTATTATTATTATTATTATTATTATTATTATTTATGTCTTTTCCTCTTTTAATCTTATTTATTATTTATGTTATATTTAATAAAGGTCAACAACCACCTCTATGAACTTTTAGTTCAACCAACAAAAAATCAAAAGAGGGGGCGGGACAATTGCGAACAAGCAATTAAAAGAAACATTTCAGTTACAATTCCTAACTCCTCTTCAATTTTTAAAAGTACAATTTTCTTTCAATTAATGTTAATTGCTAAGTATCCGTTATACATTACAATATTATAAATGAAGCATTTGAGTTATTCAGAAAGGATCCCGAACAATCACATGATTATTTCCTTTTAAGCCAAATTCAATTGCCAAGGAAATGGATTAATATTTAATTTTTTTGTTATCTAAAACTACTTGCTTTACTTTTGATGCTTTCATTCTCATTTTCAGGTTGATATTACTATTATTTTGTCAATAGGGATTTTACAAAGAAGTTCTAATTTTCATTAGTTTCGACTTTTGATCGAAGGGCATGAGAGTGAGTAAATTTTAATTGTAACAAGTAGTTATAACATCTTATATTTCTTTATGTTAGTATTACTATTGTTTCTTATTATTATCATTTTCCTGCTTGGATTATTATTGAGTTTACAATGATGAAGAAAATTGTGTTTTTAACATTTTGAGATTTGCGATATTTGAATTTAGTTTTGCTAAGCAAAATTTATAATTAATTAATATGAAGTTGTCGTTGTTTGGTTATCCTACTTTCTTTATAGAGTTTCGAATCAAATTGTGTGTTACATCTATGATTTATATTCATTACTTTAATTTTTATTTTTTATATCATTTACCTTCGACTCTCTTTTTGTATTTTATTCATTCCATCAACATAAATTGGATGTGTCAAGGTAATCTATTTTTCAGTTCAAGTTGAGGGAGACGGGGCCGGCAAAAAATTTTCAACACGTAATTAAACATTAATATAATATTGATCTCTCAAGTAATAATGTTATTTTTATCATTAGAAATTAGCACAATGTGGTTATTTTTAGCAAAATTATTATTTTATCATTAGAAATTAGCTCAATGGTTATTTTTAGCAAATATTGACAACATGCATTAACACTCCACTAAAGTAAGGTATGATTTACTTTTTTTCATTAGTTAGATCTCTCTTCTCAACTTTTTTAAAATTAAAAAGGACTAGGCGAAACATGTAAGGTGTTCTTCATTTTAAATAAAATTCTTATTAACTGATGAGTTTGAAAAGAGTTGTTATATTAGTATGAAAAGGGGTAAGATATTATTCTTCTCATCTAACAACTTTTTCATTTTATATTCATTCATTTTCCAGATAACCTATTTAAGACTTGAGTATAAAAAATAATATGGAGATGAAAACTGAAATAGTCCAATACTTTCGAGAAAACAAAGAAATGTGATTAAATTAAAGTTAGAATAAGAGGAAAAACTTTCCTAGAACATTTTGATCTTTATCGAAGGAGTTTGTTAAGGATTTGGTAACACTTTTCTTAAGTATTTTAGGAGTATGTATGCTTCAATAATTGTTAATTTTTATTAAATGATTTTATATATAAATATAGAGTATAATATCATCCTTTCATTTAATTTCACTCTCTTTGTATCTTTTCCATATTATAGATATCTTTTGTGTAGAATTGAAGATATGAAATAAATGTGATTTTTTTAAAAAAAATTATTATTTACATACACATTAAGTAACCAAATTTATCTCCTTTATCTTTATTATTTATTTATTTTTATTCGCACGGATAAATTTTCTATTTCTCATTATAATAGTTTGTTTTAGATCAATTAACTAGTTAGGGTTTTGTAGTATATATTCAGGTGCAAAAACAATATCTTATAAAATTTTGAGATGCCATACGCATAGAGGCACATCCACTGTTATAGACTATAGTTACGGGATTAATGAATATCAGTAATTTTGATTCAAACTTTATATTTGTGTCAAAATTCTTATTTAATATTCTTAAAAATTTATCTAGAACTTATTTATGCAAAAATAATTATGATCTGAAATCCGCCAAACTAGGACTTCGTTTGGACATAAAAATTTACATGATTTTTTCAAGAAAAATTGTTTAGTTGTATAGATTTTTTCACTTGCAACTTGAAATTGAATTTTTCAGGGTTAAAATAAAAAAAAAAAAAAAAAAGAACTCACAAATTTCAATATTTTCTCAGTGAGATATATATTATTTTTATTCGCACGGATAAATTTTCTATTTCTCATTATAATAGTTTGTTTTAGATCAATTAACTAGTTAGGGTTTTGTAATATTTTCAACTTTAACTTAGAAATTTACTTTTAAAAAAAAAATAATACCAAATTGTTTTCTAGCCTTGTATATATTATTTTGAAGGAGAAATAGCAGAGGGATTACAAGATAGTGAGTTGAACCCTCATCAACTAAGTGAGAAAGTTTGGATAGTCGGCCATTAAGTTACGCGTAAGAGATCGTTTTTGTGCATATTTAAATGATTATTTCTTTTTTATTCAAATTATAAAAAACTAAAAAATCTGTTTTTCTGTAAATCCAGAATGTTACTCTGCATATGCAGTGGAGAAGTACAGGAGGAAGAATTATTATTTTACATGAATAAATAGGAGCAGAGGCAAAGTTGTAGCATTGTTAAAATATGCAGTATTACAAAGCTTTTCCCTGTGCCAATACCTACACCATGAAGTCTACAAAGTAGCATATCTGTTTGGACTAATTGCAAACAGCATTCTTTGGGTTTTCCATGTTTTTGCTTTTTGTAAGCCAGATGACAATTTGTACTTTTGCCCTCCTACCCTACTCAATGTTAAAGGAAACAGTGCCAAGGCAGTCTTTTCAGTTTTCACAATGTCCATTTTTAATTTTACAATTTTTTAAGAAATAATAAATTGAATGATAAGCGTTCTCGATATAAAAATTTTATGCAAGGAGGGATTTTGATAAGTGTTCTCGATATAAAAATCTTGAAAGGTATTGAGGTATTCTTTTTTCCACTTGCGCAGCATTTCATGACTGATATTCGCTTTGGATACTATCGATGAATAATATCATTAAAGGAAGCCTTAGCAATATGTTTTCATTTTCACGTTCAAACTCAAGATATTTAGTTAAGTTTGAGAGGAATTCAGGTAATTGATATGCAGGTATGTTAGGCTCTGAAAAATACTTTTTCTCATATTTAATTGGTCAAGAATTTTAGAAAATAATTTCTAGAAAAACAAGTTCCTTAAATATAAGGAAAATGATTTAAAACAAGTTCTACAAGTGACATTCTACATTAATTATGTCTTTTCCACCTTGGCAAATACTTCGTGGTCATTTGGTAGAGTGTATAAGAATAATGTTGAATAGGTGTATTAGTTATGCTTGCATTAGTTATCTTTGAGGATTATTTCTTATGCGTGTTCGGTTTAGTGTGTTAAAAATAATATTCATTGAATAATTTAATAAAAAAATTATTCTTTTATTAAAAAATCATCCACAAATAAGATAGAAAGGATTTGAAAAAAATTTTGGAGGGACAATTATGTTTTAACCATGTATGCATGCATTAACAATCATTGCATTACTAATACCATGGTTTTTAATGCATTAGTTATACATAGCTTAATATTAAATAGTGTATAACTGTGCAGTTATCATAGATTTAAAAGTGTATCAGATAAGGTATTAGTAATACACAAAACTAATCCTTGCATTATTTTTTAATGCACTCACAGAAACAACCACGAATCTTCCCTCTCACTTATCCCTACTCCATTCCCATCTCCCTTATCACTTATGTAGATTACATATAAATATTTTGGATAATATTTTTTTTATTTACGTATCAAATATAATATTACTATATAAGTGGCAAGTTAAAAAGTTAAAAGTTAAAATACTAAAGTAACCTTCAAATCTTGCAAGACTAATATACCCTTCAAATAATAATAAATAAATATAAATAATAAATAAAAGTGAAAAGTTAAAAATCTAAAATACCCTCCAAATATTGAAAGACTAATATATTGTTTAAATAATAAATAAGTGACAAGGTAAAATATTAAAATACCCTTCAAACATTGAAAGACTAATATATCATTTAAATAATAAATAAATATATAATAAATAATAATATATTATTATTGTATCTATCTATATCTATCTATACTGTTTTAAAAGTAGAAACTAAAGTTAAAAGTTAAAATTGTATATTCTAAAGTGAGAATCAAAAAGTTAAAGAGTTGAATTACCAAAAAATATATCAAATATTGAATGATTATTTTACCAGTAAAAAATTATTCTTATCATCATTCTTACAAAGCTATGAGTATACAATTTATGTTTACTCATTAAATATAGTATTTTATATAATAATAAACGAATGGAAGGATTTACACACTAATTCAGTGTCCTTTATTTCCTTTAAAAGTTATGTTATTTCTTAATTTATAAATTAGCCAAATTAAAGTAGGCTCTCTCCTCTTCATCACCCTCAAAAGGTGAAAAGTATAACGAGTTCTTTTTAGTAAATAATTATATGTCTCTTCATTACATACAATTATTAGCATACAACATATTTTTATCTTAATAAATACAACATAGAAATGTAAAAAGTTGTATGTAGTAAATAATAGTATTTACTACTATAATAATATAATTAAGTATTTTTATTAATCATCTGGTATTAATATATTCTTATTAGACTTCATGCGACAATTATCAATTAACCTCAACTAATTTAAAGTTGAAAAGACTACTGTTACAATATTCATAATATTTATTTTTAATGAACATCAATTATAAGGAAAAGAAGAGTCATCATTACGTAATATTTAAGATAAATTCAGTTTCACCTCTATTTCTTTATTTGTGCCACACTCACTCATATGCTAATAATCGAGATTATTGGAATCAGAGTTGCCGCGGGAAAAGAAGGTTACCATAAATTTAATTTATCTATTTCCTCTACATTCGAATTTTTATATATATATATATATATATATATATATATATATATATATATATATATATATATATATATATATATATATATATATATTTATATGTTAGTGTCAGGTATTAGACATTATAATAATATTTCAATCTCGTTTATTTTTATTTTTTTGTATTTATTTCTTTTACTGTTAGCTTATTTGAATTTTAAGGATTATGGAATTACAAACTAAAGTTTCAAACTTAAATAAATATTTATAAATTGTGAAGGCTTAACTGGATAAAGAAAATATGTAATTACTGAATATAAGTTGAATTTTATTAGCTTTTATTCTTGTTTGATTATTATTCAAAATTTAAACAATCCTTTTTATTTTTGCACGCACAGGGATAAAATAAATGGTAAATTTAATGTTATTCATTTTAACATTTCTTATTTTGGAACCGCGGGATAACGCGCAACATTGCAACGCTGCCTCTGACCTTTTCTTATTTTATAACTCAATTTTTAAAATATTTGAAAATTTATAATAATGATTAAAAAATTAAAAGCAATTTTTCAGAAACTAATAAGAAAATAAATATAAAACCCACTTTCATTTTTTTCATTGAGAAGAGAAATCCAGAGTCACTTCTAATAATTGAGGAGAAAGGCTACAAATAGCAAGCTTGGCCTTTTCTTCTCACACTTTGTCCCTACTTGCTAACACTTGCATATATGGACAAAAATCATGTTAGTAATTTGATACTAAACTCAAAGCTAAGGATTGAGGATGATAGTACTCTTCCACTACCCTATAAAGCAACAAAACAAAATTTCACAGCCAAAACACCCTCATCACTTCTTTTTTTCCCTTAATTGCACAAAATAACCTTTAATGCTCATGTCATTCACTCACTGCCGAATCAACTCATTAACATATTGGTAGCTATATTTAGGCTGATTCTGTTAGCTGCAGCATCAAATTTGACAACTGATCATCACCATCTTAAGTTACAAGGTTAGATCGTGCCCAAGAGACACAAATTTGGCAAGATAGATCAGATTTGTGCTAGCTTCAGTAGGGTAAATAGATCAACTTTGAAATTGAAATAAAATGTTCTCATCAAAATATCTGCGAATCGCAACTGTCAGACACCAGCATTACGTAGTGTAGAAGTAAATTGCCAATGAGCAGCTTGCAATCCACATAATTACTGTTAAGATTCTTGGCCTAGTTAAGCTTTAGCAGAGCATAAATTATTTAAAAATTCAGTCTTCATCTCCTAACTAACAGAACTAAACCATATTAGTTGTAGTCGGATGTGTTGTACTACTGGTATGGTCCTGATCAAACAAGAAAAAGATATTTGCAGTTGTCATCGCTTTTACCAGCCAACTAGATCAGCTTCTGCAATAATGATGTGAAAAATTCATGTTGGTGAGGGATGGTGAATGGTGGTAAGGTAGTGCTCCACTTCCAACGTGCAGTTGATGAGTGGCAGCTGCAGGTTGCAGTGATTGCTGGATTTCGAATCTGATGATGCTGCAGTAGAGAAGAGTGGCAATACAGGACTCCACCATAAGTATTTTGGTCTTGCCGCATCCATTTTAAGGCGTCAACTTCCAAGCCCTTCTCTATTGCTGAACCCTGGAGAAAGCATCTTAGGATGTTTGTCGGTACATTGTACTGACTAAATTCACAAGACGAGGGAGGCATATGCATTGAACTACTAGATAGTAATTTCACAATCACCATGCAGGAAAAAGAGAGTAAAACAGCAGATGAACCTAGGTAATGAATGCTACATTTAGTGCACCGTTCTTATGAGAAGAAAAGAATTGAAAAAATTCAAAAGCAATGTTGACGAGAATACCTTAAATGTGGAAAGAGATTGTCATTTGATCCATTCCAACGGAGGGGTGCTGCGTTTGTATACCCTCACCATGAAGCAGCAGTTTACTTCTCAGTGTTGTAGAAGCAGAGGTCTGCAAGAGAGGCACGACCAAATAGACTGCTCAGACATAGGGTGAATACAAATCTACCTTTATTACAGATCATAGAAGACCATGAATGGAGATAGAGATCATGAAAATCTCAAATTACCAGGACTTCTCTATGATGTTCAGGTAAACCATTTGAACCATGCTGGCTCTGGAAGTTCCGATTTGGCTAAGTTTTTCCATGTTGATTGTCAGCATAGGAAGAGATATGCCCAATTTTAGATCAAGATTATGACTTGAGCCTACATCAAATGTAAAGATTGGTAGTTTCAACCAGATAAGCAGAGCAAAAGAATAAAGAGACAAACATGCACGCAGTGTCTGGAAAAGTGTGCAAATGTGATAGTACCTCCAATATCAGCCTCGGAGCTCAATACCTCCTCGTACTGCTTAGGTCAAAGTTGGTGACTGCCTCCTTCCCATTGCATTTTATAGCAGCCTTATCATATGCCCTGATCAAGCGCCAAAGACCAAGTTCAGTCAATGTAAAGAGGTTAAACCACATAATATAAAAAGGAATGAAGAGTCAGGTCATGATCATTGCACCTTGCAGCTTCTATCTCACTGTCAAATAGCCCTAGATAGATATATCTGCAGGCACATAACGAATGGTAACTGGTTAATGATATTCGCTCTAGCTTATAAAGATCAGTGCTGTCAAGTAATTAGATAGTGAGAAACTTGAAACAGCCATAGTAATAATAGCGTGACATTTCTAAGCCGCATTGAAACAAGTGGTCACTCACTTCTTTCCAAGAAGCTGCCCCATCCGCGCTTCCCATCGTCCACATTTATGCAAAGTGACTCCCCTGTACTTTGAACTTCCTCTGGAGAAGCCAGTGCTCTGACGACGGAGTATGTGCACAAACTCTTCTTTGCTAAAGTTCTTCATCTACATGCCAGTCACAGACAATTACATTAAATTGCAATTTATTTTCCTTATTGAAAAGGACTTCAGCAAGAGTAACAACGGCAATCAGCTACTTCAACCAACCTGCTTCAGATCTTCTTCATAATCACTGATGTTAAAATTGATATCTGCATCAAGTCCTCGGAATTTAATTGCAGCACGGTCATATGCCCTGAAATCAGTAATACAAAAACTAGTACTCTTCAAGTTCTTTCTTTTAAGAAGTACAAAAATCAAGGAATTGAGTTAAGACCAAAGTGCATTCTAAAGTATACAGTACCTAGCAGCAGCATTTGCAGTGTCAAAACCCCCTGTGAGTACAAGTTCCAAATGACAAATGTAGCTTACAATCAGCGATCAATTCATGAATAAAGCTGGAATAAACATGAATCCGTAAAACACGAGATTATAAACACAGTTGCTTACCCAAGTAAACTTGTTTCCCACCAATCCCTGCAAAGTCCATAAAGAAACTATTCAAATTCACATTGACACATTTATCTGTTGCCATCGAACTAGAAAGTGGAAGCAGCTTATTAGTAATTGACTAGTTGCTAGATAGTTGGAACTAATAAACCCAACCAACCTCGTGTGCGTGTAAGCATAAGTTCAGTATGTTTGTGTTCCTTCAAGGAACACTAATTTTTTCCAGTCTTAAGCTTGGATAGCGAAGAGTGTTGCAATGGGGTTAACGGCTAACATACCGGAGGAAAAATGGTTCTATTGGGTCCTAAAGTGATGAGGGTTGCCGTAGGTTAACAGCCAACATAGAAATATACAAACTGTGATAAATCTTATATAACCTCACCAATAAATTGAAGATTGCGTTTAGTTGACAACAGCATAAATCTCAACAAAAAAAAAAGAAGAAGAAGAAGTAATAGTAACAGTTCCATGAATGGAATTGAACTAAAAGGATTGCTATTACTACAGAGCTGGAGAGAATATGAAAATCCAAGTGATGATCACTAACCAGATGTGGGATTCCCATCTTCCAGTCCTTCGATAAAATGTGACTCCACGATACTGAGAACTTCGAGACCTGGGTCCTCTTCTACTTTTCTTCGCGCAATCTCTGCTGCGGAGTTTTAACGATCCTCTGCTCATTCAATTCGCCTGCAATTGGCCGAGAGATCCAACCACTGCTGCTGCGACAACTCCGCCTCTCCATTCACCAACGGAAACAACTCCTTTATCACAAACCCACCACGATTCCCAGTTTCTTCGTCCTTATCGGCACAGTATATCAAATGCATAGCCATCGCGACGATGATCGAACACGAATACTCATCGTCGGCAGCAGTACTGGAAGTTTCCATGTTAACAATTGAGGAATTGGAGGTCCCCGAGTTCTCCATTTGGGGAATTGACAGTTCATTGAGCTTTTCCGATCCTGTTTCACCTGGAACAGAGATCGATTCTACTGGAACATCATCAAAACTAAGATTAAGATCAAACATCTCAAAATTCCCACTACAGTAGAGAAAGATCAAATGGGTCACTCACGAATTACAGAACGAAAATATAACAAAAAAGAAAACAGCAAATAATGGGGTACTTGATCAGTTGGGTTTCAAGGATACATGAAAATGGCAAATGGGTATGAAGAAGAAAAGAATTTAGTCATACAGACACTACACAAATGCATTTTCTTCATGTTGCAGTTCAGATATAGAAAGAGAACGAGAATTGCATTGGTTTTGGTTGAAGAAAGAAGGAGAAAAGAGGTAGCCGACTATGGAGATTACAGTGGCAGTGGGAAGAAGCAACAAGTGATTTTGTCTCTCCCTAATGGAAAAAAAAAGAAGAAAAAAAAAATGCAAATTCGTTTGGGTGTCTGAAGTAGGAACAGTGTAACTTCCGAAAGCAGAGGCAACTGCTGGTACACTCTTCTCGAAATTCTTTCTTTACTCCCACCACGTAGAGCGTGTGATCCACGCTCCAAAGATTTTAGTAATTATTTTAACAAAATAATTATGATTCGATTTTAGAAAAAGTAAAGTTTTATTTGTTTTTAATAATTTAATAGATTAATATAAATAAAAAATACACAAATTTTAAAATTATTAATTTAAAAATATATTAAATTAGTATGAAATTATTAATTATTAAGGATTTAATATCCAAATTAAAAGTATTAAAAGAAAGGAGAAAATATACAAATATAAAATGGAGAGCATTTCAAAACTCCAAAATCAATGGAAATGTTGAGCAATGAGAGTTTGAAAAAGGTGAGAAGAGGGAATATTTTAATTTAATATATATTATTAAATTATCGACAACTCATTCAATTTTTAAAAAAATTAAATCAATAATTCAATATAAAAGCCTTAAATTGTTATTGAATCATTATTAATATTATTCATTACCGATAAATCAATAATATTTTTTGATTGAAAAAAAAACTTACATTGTTATTAAACCATTAAATTAATAGCATTTCTTTAATTTGAATTATTGATTTTGATTTTGATTTTAAACAATTATATTACAAATCTTATTGCAATTTTAAAATATTTGCTAAAAGTAAATTTCTTCTCCCGCTAGTTTAAGTCTACCGAAGATCTTAAGAATTTTTATATAATAATTTCTATTTGTACCTAAATAAAATTAATAAAGTTTAGAAGTAATTTCGAGAAATTTTAATAGTTCAGTTGATTGATTATTTGAATATTTTACTTTATTAATGAATGTTCGATTTCTCACCTTATAATTTTGTTCCTCATTTTTTATTTCACCTTCACTTACTCCAATTGATTTTTTTTTAAAGTTCAATTATGCTATCAAATCACTCCTAGGATGTGATATATGTTTGTTCATGCACTTTTATCGAACTCTACTTTGTTAGAAGTATTTCATTTTGAGTTTAAAAATAAAAGAAATTCAACGGGTGTATATCTAATAAATAAATACACTTAATATGTATTTATACAAACACTTTTTATCACTTAATTTTGATTAGTTAATACACACTTTATTATATTAAATCACTTAATCATAATATAAAGCTCCAATAGGAGTAAATATGTATTCCATTTTTGTGATGTTATAATATATGATGAAACCTTCAAATAAGGTGCTAAGAACAACTGAAATCTCAGTAGATAAAAATACCAACTACTCCCTAGAATTTGTGTCAGCTTTAGATTAGCTCTCACAAAATATCATTCTTAATTTATGAAGTACTTATTAACTTTTATGTGCCAAATCAATCAACTTCCAATAGTTACTATATGCGTGCATATTTAATACTCCTAGTAGATGATGGGAGAATTAAATATATTGGTGAAGTGACTACTCATACTGGAATGGACAATATTAATAACTCAGTTAATTGACTATTTAAAATAAAAATATTTCAACTTTTAAATAATCACATCATTATTTCCTTTTTTAATTTTTTAATTAAAAAATTAAAATTTTTATGTGTAAAAATGCATCTTTTATATGAAAAAATAAAAATTTCTTTAAAAAAGATCATAAATTTTATTTATAAAAAATTATTTCTCCGTTAATTACCTGTCAACCCCAACCCTCCGACTAAAAGTTTTTGTTATTTTTAGAAGTTCTTGGAGAATACTTTTTTCATCCTATTTTTTTGCATTTGTATTTTAAGGCGAAAGGTCTATTAACAGTCTCATCTCATAAAGATAAAGTTAAAATCTAGTATATCTTCTTCTTTTTCGGCTTCACTTGTAAATTTACATAAAATATTTTATTTTTAATTAAAGATTTAAAGTTGAAATACCAAAAAAAAAAGCAAGAAATGAAAATCAGAAAAAAGACACAAACATATGATTTGCTGGATTTTGGATTTTAGAAACATATTCTAGACTTGAAACATATCTTAACAAAATATTTACGTAGCTTTATTTTTTTTACTTTCATACCTTCTAATTAATTACAAAAAATACTCATCTTACGGATCTTGTGATATCGTCATATTATATCTTATGTGATGCTCGTAAGAATGACGATCCTTCCAAAGAATGGCGCACGAAACTCTTGATCGCGTGATACGTCATGGTACATTATTGTCATGGTGTCGCTGGGAATGAACAATCCTTCAACGATACGCTCTTTGATCATGCATAATAGCATCACAATATATTCATATATGCAAAAAACCTTCAAACTTATAATGAGATATGAATTATAATTATTTTGTGTTGATTGACAATTACGGCTAATTAATATGAAACAATTCATTTATTTTCATAAACAAGGCATGATATAATTAAACAAACAAATATACATTTATATATATATAAATTAACGTCTTTATTCAAATTATAAATAATCATAGAAATAATTTTTTCCAATGCAGTTTATCCGAATAAATCTTTATTTAGAACAAAATTAAAGAGAGTGGGCACAGTCGCATATTTGTTGGGCGTTTGGTCACATGACCTGACTCGGTTTCACATGGGATAAAGATTTTATTGTGACACATTTAACTAATCGACGGTTACATTCTTGTTTCCCTCTTCTTTCTTTTTTCAGCTTAATGTTTTCTTTTTATATTAATATTCAATTAATAATTCAATAATAATATATTAAAAAAATCATAAATATAAAAAAATTTTTTATTTTCAAAAATTTAAATTTAAAATCTCTAATTATAAATAGGGACATTTTATGGGTGAAACACACAATAGTTGAGTTAATCACATATTATATGTAAAAACACAAATATCCAAACTCAAGTTGAAATTTTTTAAATAAGAATAGAAAGGACAGAGAATTATTTTAAATATTAAAGAAAATTTCAAAAAGAAGAAAAAATAATAAAATAATAATATATTCAATATATTTTTATAAATAAAATACAAAAAATATCTATATATATATATATAAATTTTAGTTTTACTTTTATAAAATGACTTTTTCTATATAAATTTCCGACTGAAAGAAAAAGCCATTTAAAGCTGAATTACGCAAGAAAAATCAAAATGCCTTTTGGAGATCATGCCAAGAATAAAATAATGAAACCAATAGTAATGTAGTATATTGAGTACATAATTAATTATGCTTAATTAGCGGTGAACAACGTTGTAATTAGGTGAGACCTCGTTTTCTTCTTTAAGGAGGAATTAACTAATGCCTTGTGACTTGGAATTAACCACTAATTTTATGTTTGCTTAAAACTATTCAATTAAAATATTACTATCATGTGTCGTGCGAACATTATTAATTTTTACTTTAAATAAAATAATAACCAATATAATATTGTCGTCTAATTAATACTTATGTGTTTTCTTGTAAACAGCAAGTCAATAGGATAAAACAAAAGGTCAGCCTGCTCAACCTAATAAAGTTTGTTTTAGCTCCTCCAAAAAATCCCAAAATTAAATTAGGTTAGTCAATATTTATGCTATAATGTCATTGGTAGGGTTTACGTGCGAGTGGAATATATACAGATGTTATTTTTATCTCGAAGAAATAGAAATGTTATTTTTGATATATGCTTAAGTAAAATATCTTAAAATATTTTGAAAAAAGAGAATATAGAAATGAGAACAATAACGATAATGAAAAAAAATGATACTGAAAAATAATTTTTTAGCATACGGAAAAAAGTATTATAAAGTACAATTCTTTTCATACTAGTAATATAATAAAATAAATGCATTTTCAAATATTTATCAAAATTATATAAGTTAAAATCTCGAAAGGCAAAAAGTGGAGAAGCTATGATGGTGTCAAAGTGGACTGACCGAACATCCTTCACGAGGAAAATTATATTGTATATACAAGTCACATATTACTTTATATTTGTGTATATATTTTGAAACCTTTGATAGAATAAATTTATTATCAATATTTCATTATTTTGTGGTCTGCCCCCAGTTCTGAAATCAAAGCGAGATGAAACACGTTGTGTTATTCGATGGCGTGCCTATATTACTTTGCAATCGTTGAAAGAACATTCTCATCTTTAGACGGTTGCATAATGCTACATATGCATACAAAAATTATTTTGTATTATTTACGATGAGTCTATTATAAAAATATTTCAAGAGATAAAACCTGTTCGAATACAATTTTAATAGTATATTTAAATTATACATGTAGTTCTTTTTTGGCTTCTTTATGTTAGAATTTTGATGAAATTATTGGGATCTCTTCATCTTTAATTAGAGATCTCAAACTCGAATCTTTGAGAATAGAAAAGAAAAAATTAAAAACACCACCTTCTATAATACACAAATTCAAATTTAATATTTCAATAAGAATATCGAACACCCAAAATAAAGGCTCAACTCTTTGCTGAAATTTACTATTGCTGATCCGAGTGTTGATAATAGTGTCTGTTCATTTCTCTGTCTTTTGACATGGAAAGAGACAACTCAATCAAAGAGAAAGTTAGCTTCACCGATAATATGCTGTTTGATTCCACTATTGGTAACAGTAAATTATTTTATTTTATTTTTCTTTAAAAAAAGAAGCTAATATGTTGGACACATGATAGTAATTAATAACTTGAAATATCATAAATTAATGTTACCCAAACCATTGACAATCCTTCTTGTGAGGTTTGAGTCATTTGATGTGATTGCAAAAATGTTTCCTTTTTAATATCACTAATTAAATTTTATCCTTTCTAAAAAGCTGTATAAATATTAATTCTTTTGAAATAATTTTTTCGGACATTGTTTGACTGGTCTAAAGTTTGCTCGTATATTAAATTAATTTTACGGATAAAATATTAAAATATTGTTTAACATTTTTAAAATTATACAAAATTTTAGATTGTGATATGACGTTTTCTTATGAGATTTCAGTTTGTTTACGAGGGATTTTCAGACTGTGATTTAGAAGGTATATAAATTGTAATTCTTCCGTTTTAAAATAAGTGGTATTTTGATTTTTAATTTTGAAAAATTAAAAAAGACAAAATTCAAGTTGAATTTGAAAATAATAATATAAGTAAAAAAATTAAAAAAATTAAAAAAATTAAAAAAATTAATTCATAATTAAAAAAATATTAAAAGTTACATCTTTTTAAGATATTTATTAAAAGTAAAATACATTTTTTCGAAACAGAGGAAGTAAATAAAAATAAAAGTGGTCATTTAGCATGTCAGGCCAATCCTGTTTGTCAATCTCAGTCCGGTCTGGTTTCGGAAAATGTAAGAAAAGGATGGCCCAATTGTGAACCCCTATTTAGTTGCGCTAGACCAGTTTAACTTGTGGTACTGGGCCCACCTTAACTAGGTTGGGCTTACCTGGTTTTAGGCAGACCTGACCCAGTTGACATGAATAATAAACTTAGGAATAGAGAGAGTAATACACGAATAATTTAGGAGATGGGGTGGGGCATGGGAGCTGTGGAGAAATTGTGTGGGTGTGTTGAAGGGGTAGGAGGAATGAAATGTCACTGATAAGCTGTTAGGCTTTAAATAACACAAAATAAACAGAAACCAAATAGGTAACAAACATGTTATAGTCGTCTTCAAGTGAACTGCTGCTTGAGAAGCCAAACAGACTAATCAGACCATGCAGCTGTATATAAATAAATCATCATAAATAACAAGCTATTCTATTGCGACTACCTTACTTGAGCAATTCTTCCTATATTGGTTGCGAAATTCTCACAACTAAAGAAAACTCCTAACACCAAAATGTGGGCAATGAAAAACTTTTTTACTGTAACCTAAGATGAATTGAGCGTGCAAATATATCAACTCCCACTTGTCCCTTTTTTGTCTGGGGCCACCAAAAGTTACAAATGTAAAAAACACCAGAAACTCGTGTCGAAAATAAGAAAAATCCCTTCACTGTGTAACTCCAAGCCGCTTTGGCAAGTTTTCAAACTCTGTGTAGTCGGAATCTGAAATCATTGTCTTGAACCAAGCAGTACCTGCTGACCTGATAGCTGATGCTTCCTCCTGTAATATATAAAAACAAGTAAGTTAAAGTAATACAGTGACAAATTACACTAAGCTACTAAAGTATTAAAGACAACACGCATATAAGTGCATATAAGCACACCAGCATACACTTGGATCTTTTTATTTTTGAAAACAAGATTAGGATCAAACCAGGATCATTCTTGCCATAATTTAAGACACTCTAATCTGTGGTGGAAACACTACCATTTTTAGTTTTAAGTTTCTCAACACAATTTGTTTGAGTTTTTGTGCAATATATATATATATATATATATATATATATATATATATATATATATATATATATTTATATTCTTTATTAGCACACTGATCCATCCCACTCAAACAGAATCACATATTTCACAACTCACAAGTCACTCTTATCATGAAATCATTTGCTTCACTAGCAGTTATCAGACATAATTCATGATATACAATCTGAGGAGAGGGAAAGGGAGGGGGATAATAATGGCATCACATAACACTCCAACTTAAGCAAGTAGAGAACACTCAACATTTATGATATAGCAGATGCAAAGGCATGTGACAAGGAGTAAACAGATAGTAAGCATCAGACATACATCCAGGCAAATAAATGAAAAACAATAGCATTTTAGTTCAAAGTTTCTCAAAATCTGTTTGCTTTGAGTTACTTGAGCAAAAAAGAAGAAAGTTTTAACTCCTTTTTTTTTTGCACACTTAACCATCCCACTCAAACAGAATCACACTGGTCACTAATCACTCTTACTCCAGAAGTTATTTGCTTCACTAGAGCTTATCAAACATATAATTAAGTTTGTATTTGTATTTATCTGAGGAATGGAAAGGGAAAGGATATAATGGCATCACAGAACACTCATCTTAAGCAAATAGAGCATATAGAAACAGTTAAACCACTATAACAGATGCAAAAGCATCATCATTTCTAACACTACATTAGATCAAGCAAATTAAGATGACAAGGAGAAAGCAGATAGCAAACATGAGATGTATATCTAAGCAAATAAATGAAAGGCAATTATGAAGCATATTACATACACATTGTTATCTTTCCAAGTATATGACTAAGTTAATACAACATTTAGTTTAAGATTAGCTTAAGTGCAGTCAAATGTATTAGCAATCATTTTCTTGGATTCACAGTAAATTGCTTATAAGGTAAGTCAAAGACTATATACTACAAAAAAAAATTATACCTTAGTGATTTGATGTCTCTTCTTGTCAAGTTTCTCCTTCTTAGCCTTGACCCTTTGGGCCTCAGCCAAAAGGTTATTCTCTAACTGTTTTCGCATAAGGGTAGCTTCAGCAGCACATTCCAGGTTCTTCAATGGATTCTTCTTCAATGTTGCCCTCTTCACATCCTTCTTGATTGGCCGCACAACAGATTGAACCTCATCAGAGTTGATGATCCTAGCAAGATCAGCATTCACCATCTTCGACACTTGGCAATACATATCCTCTCTTCTTCTAGAGATGGCTTATCAAATGAACCATAAATCTCATCAATTTCTCATATGCGGACTTAGTCATACAATAAACCTCCCCAAATGACCTCCAGGAGCAAGCTTCCAAGAGATTCAATCGATCCACATGACAGATTTCAACTCAGGAATATTACGGAAGGAACCTTTTACAAGCTTAGCACCTTCAGTTCCATACACAATCAGTGGTCCTTTACGAGAAATGTACCTACGGTTACGCATCTTACCCTTTCCGGGGCGAATAGCATGGCTATCCTTAGCCTTCTCAGCATCAGGATAAGCACCAATTTGCTTTAAAGCTTTGACGGCATTAGAGGTCTTCTCAATACTCTCAACAGAATCCGAAACAACAAGAGGGAGCTCGGGGACTGATTCAATACGATGACCACGGGCAAGTACCAGGGAAGGAACTGCAGAAGCAGCAATAGCAGAAGCAACGGCATAACGCTTCTGATTTACCGGGATCTTCCGGTGCCAGCGGCCTGCAGATTTTGGTCGGTGCAAACATCCGACCACCACGACACATGTTACCAAAAGCACCTTGGCCAGCACGATGGTACCACCAGGAACACAGGGATACGAGAAACGGCACGACCTGTACCCTTGGCTCAGCTGATGTCTGGTGACCTGCCTTTTTCGACACAGCGTAAGGTTGTCGGGAGTTTTTGGAAATGTTGGCGTGGACAGATGTGACAACGTCAGGACGGATCGGAGCTTTCATCACGGCGGGAAGAGGAACGGCGTTTGCGGCGGAGCCACCATCAGTGGCCATGTCATTTTCGAACGATTGTACGGTGGTGGTTGGGATGGCAGCAGCGGTGGCCATTGCTGAAGGGCCGAAGGGGAGAAAGGTACTAGGGTTTTCGTGACGGAGAAGAGCAGAGTGAATAAGAATTTTATATGTATTTCAGTGGAAATGGGCCCGCAAGCCTTCTTCTGAGTATAACTAATTGGGCCCTTACTGGGCTTAAGCTGATATATCTTCTTTACCTGTTTATTAGTAATTTCACGCTGTAGCCCTATTTGCCGAGCCACTATTTAGGGGCAATCATCTCTTTTTAAAAATTTGCACCCATACATATGGGTTTTAGCATATTGAATTATCAATTTTATAAGTTTGAAAAAGTGAATTTTAATTTTTAAATATGAAAATTGAGTTTACATAGAGTGTTCATTGAAAAAGCTTAGAAAGTTTAACAGAATGGTAATTCAAGCTTTAATAAATATTTTCAGTTTAAATACACGTAATTTAATATAAGAAATTTCAGAATTTTGACATTAACAAGCTAAACTTTAAATAAAATATCAAACGCAAAGTTTTGCAGCCGCTCGCGCATTCTGAAGTTGGTTTTAAAGTGGTTGAACTTTCAATTCTTATACACTATAGCTTAAATGGTGATTCGAGAATTGACTATATGTACACTTGTCTCTATTTTATGTAGCGTAAATATTTTGCGCAATGCGGTTTAACTTACAATAGCAGTTTAGTTATTATTTTATTGAATTATGAATTAACTTTATCGGAAAAGATACTTAAGATAACCATATAATTATATATATTTTTACACATAAAATTAAGTGGTCCTTTGGTAGAGTTAATTAGAAAAAATAATGCAAACATTAACTAATTTGTGTATTATTAACATCTTGTTTGATATTGAGTTATGTATAACTAATGCATTAAAAACCATGAGATTAGTAATGCAATGGTTGTTGATGCATGCATTAGCATGGTTAAAGACATAATTGTTCCTCAAAACCTTTTCCACATCTTTTCTATCTATTTTGTGGAGGGTATTTTTATAAATAAATAATTCTTTTTAATAAATTATTCAATGAATGTTATTTTTAACACACTAAACCAAACACTGCATAAGAAATAACCTCAATATAACTCATACCAACATTACTAATATACTTTATTCAGCATTAATCTTGTACAATCTACCACGATCACCTAATCTAAAGAAAAATAATGGGTGGTGTAGGAAAGATTCAATTGAGAGGTGTAATTATGAATATTAGGAATAATGATGAAAGCTTTGGCTTTGAAATTATGAACATAACATGAGGAAAAATCAAGGGAAATACACCTTGAGATCACTATTGAAGTTCAAACGGACACAATGCAATTACATCCTGCATTACTAGCACTAGGAACAGGCAGAAAAACCAAGGGAATTTAGCGTCAACTATTTATACATACAAAATAATTTCAACTTTATATATACAGTTCATTTTTCGGGCGAAAGAGGTTATAATGCTAAGTACACAACAAACAAACAAACAAATACAAAAAACGAATAATAGGTAAACTTGGAGACTCATAATGCAACAATTTGGCCATTTATCATATGCACAGCCTCAGTGTGTATGTCCGGGAATCCATACTTCAAAAGGCAATGAGGTACAAGAAACTTTTTCCTTGTTATTATTCCTATTAAAGCTACAGGTTTTACACCAACTCCAAATATTAGGCTGCACAAAATTGAGGGGATATACATTTCAAGGAAGAAAGAAAAAACACCAGAGCTGTCAAGGTTTAGGCACACTTCTCACTAAGAGAAGCTAGCTCGACTTCAAAAAAGAAACATCTTCCGCGACCACTGAGCATCAAGGAGAAAGCATAGGAAGATGCTCTTATCCGTAAGGCACGGCTCGAGACTCTTTCCAGAGATGAAGAATTTTTTCCTCTTAAAGCAAGAATGCAAGGCGCACCATTTGGAGAGTCTCATCATCGACAAATATGCTGAAAAAAGAGGGTTAACTCTCTCAGTATGAATAATAAAGAAAATTTTGTAAAAATGAGCTAAACGAAAGATACTAACTGTAATAACTATAGTTTCTATCATATTGTCTGACATGATAGATCATTGTGGTTATTGACAGCACCAGCTGTAGGAAGACCCACAACTTTTGTACTGAGATCATACGTTGACAATACATTTTTCTGCACAAGAAAAAAAGGGCAAGAATAGGAGTTAGTTAATGAAGGACTTGCAAGACAGAGAATACAAATAATGAAGCTTAGTGCCCTAAACATATGGGATGCGGTACAGTATTCTTTTTAAATAGCACACATTCTTTCATTGATACATTTTTTTGTGTGGGGTGGGGGGGAGGGTGGGGTGGGGGGTGGGGGGGATGGGCAAGGGGAAGGCGTAGGGGCGTAGGTTGTACGCTTCCAGGGTTTGAGCCCTCTATCTACATCTTGGAAGGTCATCAAGTAAACTGGCCCTCAACTCTCAAATCATAGCATTGGATGGTTCTGACACATGATCAAACTAGATTATAGAGCAAGAATTTACTAGTACTCAATTTTTTTACATTTCATTTATCAACAGGACTCCATCCATTTGAACTACCTTCAATAGTTCTTTTAGCAACTTAAATAGGTATAATAGCTGTTGAACAGCCAACCGAATCAAATCGGGATTTCTTTTATGGGAAGAAAATAGTCTGCCTGTCAAATCTTGACTGGAGGCAGCTAATATTTCAACGTTGAAAACTAATGGACAATGAGCATGAAAATTCCAGATTGCTGTAGGATCATGCAAAGGGCTAAAGTTCTTTCACAGCCAGGGTAGCTGGTGCTGGTGCAAATATTTAGTATTGGGCACCTTTGACGGAAAATGACAGCAATTTCCTTATAAGACCAACTCTTTTCCCCAAGTTACTAAGGATGTAAAGAATGCATATAGGGGACTCGACAGCCCAGGACCCAATGACTATCAGGGTGTGCTTTTTTCTAACACTGGTAGAAAGCTTACCAAAAAAAATAATGTAACAGAGAATGATATATTCAGGTTGGGAATTTTAAACCAGGGAGGCAAACTGAGGCATGGAAAATTTCGTCATATGACATACTAGGATGCTAGCTGCCTCATTGGATAAGTAACCTGGTTAACACCTAAGCAAGACCAAATGAGAACACTGGCTGAGGATATACTCTATTCTTGTCCCACCTTCTCAATCACAATTTAAACACTGAAATGTTCCACTACACAAAGCATCCGCATTAGCAGAGTAGACCTGTTCTTTTTGAAAATGACTTATATAATTACCCAATATCCCTCCACAGAATGTTATAAATATCTGAAAATGAATAAGGATTCTCATCTTCATGTAAAAGATTGCCTTTAAAGGAAACAAGAAATCATGCATAATTAAAAAGTAGGCTACATTGATGAAAACATCCATTCAGTGTTATAGTGAAAGGAGCACACTCACAATGGGCTCAAAGTCGGGGCTTGATAAGTTCATTGTAAGATTTCGCATCAACAACAAAACCTGCAAGTCCAGAGGAAACAGATGAATATGATTTGCGAATCCACCAATTTAAATTTCTTCGAGGCAAGATAGAAGAAATTAAATAGGCTTAAGGTATGAGGAAAAGAGACCCAGACGAAATTTACTTTTTGCCATCTAAAATTCCACTAGCTGAAACTTTCAAATCCCTGAAAATGTGGGCAAATGCAATACATTGACAGCACATTCCTGTAGATTTTGAAATATCTGGCTTTTACATAATTGAAGTAAAGGTTCCCTATCCAAATTTATATATATTCTTTAGAGATCAATGCTTTTCTACTTCTTTCAGCTCCTTTAGAAAGGGTTTCAATAAAAAAAATGTAATTCAGCCTAATTAAATTCAGTGATGATCCTACCCTTTGGTATCTGTTCAGTGTTCCCTCTATTGCTTGGCGAAATTCTCTTAATTGTAACTAATTGTAAATAAATGACTTTTGGGGTTGAGTTAAGCCCAAGATTCATTTCTTAACATGGTAGGACCTATTTCTCTGATGTTGGACCCCCAAATTAAATTGACACACTCTAGATGTTCAGTCCCGCGTGTGAGATGAGGATTGAAGAATGAAAAAGTTCTACATCGGTTGTTAATGAGATGGGTGGTCTCTTTTATAAGCTAGTTTTTGGGATTGAGTTAAGCCCAAGATCCATTTCTTAACGTGGTACCGACGGACTCATCTCACCGATGTTGGGCTCCAAATTAAATTGCCCGCGCACCAGATGTCAGTCTTGGGCGTGGTGGAAGTGTTGAAGAATGAAAAAGAAAGTCCCACATTGGTAGTTAATGAAATGGATGGTCTCCTTATATGGTTCAAACTTCTTCCTATCAAATAGAGATTTTTCTTTCAACCATAAGCACTAGCTACTACAAAAGTATTACACCCTTGATGGTGAAATCTTAGGAGTTGAGTTGAGCCCAAGATTCATTTCTTAACACTGATGATTTCAGAAAAATGGAATCAAGTAAAAAAAACCAACAACAAACACATCATGGAAATAATTACATTAAACTTTGCCTGGCATAAGCATTGAAACCAACTCGAATCGGAACGCGACAGAGTTGTAGGAGAATGAAGCATTTTAAAAGTTGATATGAGTTCTATCTGACAAATTAAATAAAGAATATATCATGATGCAGACAATAAATCATAATTATTATTGCCCTGAGAACCTTTAACAAAAGAATTTGCAGTTCCATAGTAAAAGCAGTATCCTTGGAAGAAGTGACTGCGCAAGATCAGATATAAATGAATCGTCTTCCTCCAAGTGAGAGTCTATTGCTTAAATGGAAGTAATTATCAATCAAAACAACAGCCTATTCTTTAACTAAATTATTCATAGACATTAGCAGAAAGACCTCGCATCACATTGGATCAACATAATCCGGGTCAATTACATAGACATGTGAAGCAAATGTAAAATGCTTAAACTACAGGGATCCATAACTCACAGTTTCAAGAGTGTAGGGTCCATCTCCTTCAGCTTCTGTACATGACCTCTAGTGTCTGGGTCAAAGACACTCCCGATAAAGCTATAGACTTCTGCAAAGTCGGGTATGCCTGTAATGGGAGTAACAGAACACACTTTCACTCATTAGAGAAAAAACACTTAAAATCAAAGCAAGTAAGACGGCTATCAACTTAGCCAAAGCTAAAATTCACTCCAATATGAAGAAAGAAGAGAAACGAAAGGGAAAAAAAATAAATTAGTATGAAAAAAATCATTGGCACAAAAGCTCCAACCCCACTCCCATCCCTCTTCCTTTCTTCAAAGAGGTGGAATCAATATAAATGGTAGGAAAACAATCAAATAACAGAAAAGCACTTTAAATATACCACTCTATAGATATTCAAAATAATTGATTTCTCACATAATGAAATAATCTGAAAATGATGGAAACATGAAACTTCTCAAATACAATTTGGTTTATCATTTCTCTCTAAAAAAATAAAGAGAAAAGAAGAAGAAAAAGCTTCGAATAGAAAAATTGGAGGCAAGAACCAATATCTATTAAGATTCAAATAAAGTGGAAGTTTATTATTATAATGGTGGCCTTTCATTGGCATTCAGAACTTAATATAGAGCAAGAGAATAAACATCAAAGTGGAACTTCTACTGTTAAAATGAATTTTGTCCTCACGTTAGCGCATTCAGAACTTTATATGAACAAGAGCACACACATTCACATACATTTCTAAGCTACCGTAAACTACATAATTTTGTTCCTACATAAATTACATAGGTTTGTTTCTTAAATTTTAAGGATATATTTAATTTAGAAATTCCACAACATGTTTTTCTCAATATCCAAGAAAAAAGAAGACAGAAGAAAACAGAACTACCATTTTACACGGTTGAGTTGCCCCCTTTGCAAGCTTTGCACAAGCAATCTTGAGGAACTTTTTCTTTCTTTAAAACCAGTCCTATTATTGCACCATAAGTTTAACATTTGCATGATGAAAAGTTTAATATGCAAATCTGGATAAACCAAGGGCCAAAACTGGAATGTGGGATCAAAGTTGCAGTTTTGCTTAAGAACAACTAGGATTTGGCAAGTTGATGGAACATAATCCTTCTTTTTTGGGTTGCGCTGACAACACATCAAAGACCATGTAGAGTGTCGTGCATGAGCAAGGAAATAATCGTGACAGTATTAGCTGTACATACCATCGTGAAATTATATGTGGTACCAAATAAAGAGGTAGGATAAGTGGACAACAAAGAATGAAAAAAGCTATAACGTATCGCTGAATTGAGAAACCTTATGACAGAATAGGTGAAATGTATGTAGACCATATAATGTTTCCCTCAAAGCAATGAGTTGCAGGGTTAAGTTAAAAAATGTATGCTAGAGATCCTTACCGTGAGGAACAGAACCCTGGTTGCTCTGCTCTGGAAGTTCAGAACTTGAGCGCTGTTCTGTTGGAACTTCCAATGCCAGTGATGATGCTGTTACTAATCAATGTGGCTCCCTTTGATCCAATATCAGCTGAATCAGTAATGTGGAGTACATTGAAATAAGTGCAGAAAAATCCTCAACAAGGAAGATTTATAATGTATGCAGATAAAGCCATGTTACAGTCAGTTACACACCCTGAATTCTTTGAAGATGGTATTCATCTTGTGATGGCATTACTCCGCCTGATGGAGAATTTATAAGTACAGAAGCGTCATCCCATGATGGATATCCAGGTGGAAGGGAATTCATTGAAGAGGGGTAACCCATGGATGCTTACTAGCGGTACTAACACTGCTCAAAGTAGTTCCAAGAGAAGAAAGAAGCTATATATGAGAGAATTGGATATGCAAATTAGACATAAGACAACTTTGAAAATGCAAACCAACCATTTTTGGTGCCTTCTGGGGATAAGGATGAGCTGCTTTACGCTTGGGCGAGGTGGTGGTAGTGTGCTATTGAACCATTCTTCTGGACCTTCAAGTATTTTGTGCATGACTCGCGAATCTGCAGCCAGAATATTAGGCAAATGTTTCGTACAAACAGATTTTCCATGTAGACATATGTAACATACTCTAATGCATCATTATGTTATGCAAAGTGCTCTAAACCAAAAGGGGAAGGAAGGAATTCATGAAAAGTTCTCCAAATCAAACAATGAATAACTAATAAAAATACTAAGCACGCACATTGCTAACATGCCCAAATAAATTCCCATTGAATAAGTCAGCTCTAGATTATATACCACCTACGTGTGAATGCATGTCACACACCAACGATTAACTCCAAAGAGCTTAAAGTAGTATGCGAAGCTTTACAAATGTACCTGACAACATACAATACGCATACTCAATCGGACTAGCGAAATGATATCCAAAGAGAATTGGTACTTTTCAGGCGCATACATGATTAGGAATGAGTCAATCACATATAACTATATTAATAAATAAGTGGTGAATACAGCATACTCCACAGTATCTCTGCAGAACAAATAATACAAACATAATAAAGTAACAAGTTCTCTCTATCAAGAACTCCATTTGCTAAAACTCTCTTTACACTCTGCAGCAAACGACAGCTCAGGAACTTAAGAAAGACAAAACACAAAGCAAAAAAACCAGAGTCTTTGTGAACTTCATCAGAAAGATGAAACAGAGTGAGCACCTGAATTACTGTCTTTGAGCCTACGAAATCCTCAATTTTCTTCCAATCCAGTCAGGAAACCTGAATAATCCAAATGAAGAAGAAACAGCGAAGCTTCAGAAAAAAATCAAATTTTCTGGTGCCAATATAAAGGATGCAGCTTTGAATTCTGAAAACATATACACCTAAACAAATTATGTAACTGAGGCAACATGAAGGAGCTAACTTACCACCAGGGCCGGAGCCAGAGGGGTGCAAGGAGGGTCAATTAGCAGACCACTTTGTTGAAAAATTACATTATACAGATAGAAAAAATGTTTCTTTTTGCATAAAAGTCATCGAATGTCTTTGACATAAAAGATCTTGTTCTTTTTTTTTTTAAATCCTTACTTAAATTCCTAGCTCTGCCATCCATTAGTACTACAAAAAATAGAACTTCCAAATAAAGTTCCAGAATCAATTCTGGAGCAGAGCAACTATTCGGCTTTCTAGTTTCCCTTATAGCAAAAAATATGATTAAAAATAACTTGACTCACAACACCGAAATAACTCCCAGTTAATCTACCTAGAAAATGCTTCAAATTGAGCACAAATCTATGCTACTGTCACAGAGACCGACCCAAAATCATAAAAAAGGAAGTACTATCAGATGCCGAGTACCACTGCATCCATTAATATTTCATTAAAAATAAACATAGTAGTATTATTTTACAAAATTATTCTGGTCAGCTCACGTGCAACTCCACTAATTTCAGGGATACCTTACACCTCCCACTTGAACATATAGAAAGAGATCGCCAAATATTTTTCTGAACTGGAGACCTCAAGTTTCACAATCATCAAGGCAATTTTATGTACAAATCCACATTTTTTTCCCAAACAGCAGCAAACATGCTGGTAGTCTGAAAAGGGCAGAGTGTGAGACCAGGCAAGAGGTTGTTTCGGATACACAATTGGCTCGAAAAAATTAAAAAAATAACATTTAAAAAAGAAATATTAAAAAATATCAAAAAAGGAAAGAAGGAAAAAGAAGAAGAAAAAAAGAAGGTATAACAGTTGAAGAGCTTCGAGGAACTTGTCGTGTTCTTCTTCAGTCCAGCTTTCTCTAGACTTGGTAATGGTGTAAGGTTTGCGAACCTTCTTACCAGAAGTGTCGGCAGGCGTAGAATTGTTGGCCATGGACGGAGAATTTGCGCGGCAGATTCATGGTTTCAAAACGATTCATAGAGTTGTGTGGGGGAAAATATACACACACAACACAGAGAGTGGGTTGGTTGGTTTGGGTGGGTAATTTTGGGCGGGTGGTGGGGACCACTGTGTCCGGGGGAACAAATCAATTGAAGCCGGACAATTGTCGCCAGATCCAGCACTCCCGATTTAATCGGATGTTTGAAAGGTGAGCCTTGACTTCCAGAGCACATAGCATTTGGCAACTTTTCAAATTAATCCAGTTGTCCGCATTTACCAATCACTTTTTATCCAGCAATTTGGGGGTTGCTAAATGACCATAATTTTATATTCATAATTTGATTATAAAAATAAAAAGATCGTATTAGGCATTATTTGTCAAAATTAGCTCAATGACCATAATTCTCTATTCACATTATGGATTAATGATATTTTTATCTTAAATTAAATGTAATGTAATGTAGTTTTTGTACTACTAAATTAGTTTATATATTTAATAATATTAAATTTAATATATATGGATTGTTATATATTATGAACTTTGATGCGATATTTTTATAAAATAAATATTGAATACACAAATAATTAAAACAATTTAAATTAGTAGTAAATACCATAATATTCCATACCGTGGTATCAAAAATTTTGATTTTAATATATATCATACCATGCGTACCCACCTTAGCAATACAATTAGAGTAATCCCACAAATTAAATTTAAAAAAAATAAAAAAGTTGAAAAATAAGAATATAACTTTTGAGTTTTAAACTTAAAACTTCAAAATTTATGATTTTTTTAATATTTTTAATTTTTGAAAATTTTAATTTATAGTGTTTTTTTTTATTTTTTTAGATTTTTAAAATATTACCTTGTATTATTGTATAATTTTGCCGAGAAGGATATTCGGGAAAAGAATTTGAAAGCAAGCTTGATGGGGACAAGATGCGCGGTTGAGATAGTGCGGACATGAGAAAGGAAGTGCCTGGAATAATCCCAGTGCGAAGGTGTGAGAGATCGGCTATGAAAGGATTTAGAAGAGATAGAGGTAGGGCGAAAAAGTATTGGTAAATGATTAGACAAAACATAGCGCGACTTGACTTGCGGGGAGATCACCTTAGATAGGAAGCTCGGGGCATGAATTAGAGTAGCAGGCTAGTAGGTAGTTATGAGTTGTCTCACTTATTCTTTCATACTAGTAGTCGTAGTATTATTCTTATATATAGTTGCTTGATCTTTGATTTCTATTACTATTTATTACTTCTTGTACTTCGATTTCTATTACTATCTATTATCTTACTTTCGTTATTTCTTTTCTCGAATTACTTTGATATATTTATCCTTGGTAGAGTCTATTGGAAACAACCTCTTTATCTTCCAAGGTAGAGTACAGAATTATGTACGCAGTATCCTCCCAAGTTTGCACGGGCATGTTGTTGTGAGGATTTTTACGAATAAGATTTGTGTGAACACTCCCACTCCCTTAGATTCACCCTCATGAGATAAAGTTACTTTCAGTATATTCTTCACATAAAGATTATATAATATATTATTGTTCAATTCTTATATAACAATAACAATAAATTGACATAATCCTTAATATATGTGAGATATGAGAAAGTAAAATATACGCAAATTTTATTCTTATTTAAATATAATTTCATAAATGAAATCTAGATTTGGATAGTATCCTTTGACCTTACCTTTAAAAACGATTTTTAATGTATTATTTTTTTACTTTTTACTTTAAAAATTTAAGAAAGAGCACAAATTTTAAGGATATTCACGAAATAAAAATTTCTCGACAACACCGCCGATGTTATCTGAGATAGAGACACGTAAGCGAGCGATTAATTCAAAAATTCGGGCGAGGAATCGGGAGTCATCAAAAGTAAGATGGGTCCCGCTCTTCTTTTTGTAAGAAAAAAAGATGGGACCCAGTGTTGATTACTGTGAGACGGTACGTATGAGTAATTGGTGTCCACTAGTTTTTTAAGGTGGGCTTTTATGGTGTTCATTTCCCATATGAGGTGGGGTTGGAGGTGGAGTAGGGGTGGGGTATGCCCTCCTGCTTGCTGATAAGATTGTGTTTTTTCCTTAAGCCTCCCCTCCCACATTGATGTCGTGTCGTGTCATGTCATGTCAGTGAGCCCCAACACCCTGCCCACTAGTGTTGTGTGTATGAACAATTGGCCTTTCAATTAATGGTTAAAAAGGCATTTTGGTGACACTTGTCATGAGATCATTCATTCAATTCCAGCATTTGGCCCAACATTGTTTTGTTGCTTATACCTTCTTGTTAAGAATGGATAGGCTTGCGGGTTCAGTTCTTGATTTGATTTTTTTAATTTGTTTGGTTTGATATTTTAGATTTTAATTTTAAAAAATATATAATTTAAGTATTAAATTTGTGTTCGAGTTAGCAATTTAATTTTTTTTATTTTATTTTAATATTTTAAAATTTAATTTTAATTAAATTACATGTTTTTTTTGTTTTTTTAATTATTAAAATATTTAATATGAAACAAATGCATTTAATAATGCTATTTCGTATAATTTCTACAACAATCAATAATTTAACATATTATATTAAACATTATTAATAAAATATAATTTGAAGAAGCTACTAGACTACTAGCACCTACTAGATTTTCTTAACGCCTAACATTTTCTTGATCTTTCACGAAAAATAACACTCGAGAATCATATTTAAGCATTTATCCTTTAGGTTAAAATGTTATGTTGTGTTGTGTTAAAGTTGAAATGCCAAATGCCCAAATTGGTTGAGTTTTAAAAAATGATTTGAGCCATATAAATTAAATATAAATATTATTTAAAAATATATTTAATAACACCCGATTCTTGAGTCTCATTTAAGAGCGAAGTGATTCTTATGCGGAACAGAATCGAAGAATCGAACTTTTCAAAAAAAATTGAACACCGAACCGAACCGAATTAATTGATTCAATTTATTTTTCGGTTCTTAGTATATTATGCCCATCATATGATAGGCCAGTAAGGACCTATTTAATTATGCGATATAAAATTATAATATGAAGAAATTAAATAATTTTTAATTGTTTGTTTGTGTTTGTTTTTGGTTTTTTAATTTTATAATTTTAAACATAAATTTTATAAGTTGTGAAAACTATAAAAAAAAAAATTCAATTCTTATATAATAGGTGCATCACCACAATTTTACTTATTTACTTAGCTTATTGCCAACATGTGAAACCGGTTGTCTAACGTGTTTAAACTAGCAGTAAAAGCAATAAGTAAAATATATATTTTACATGAAAAATACCCGACTCAAAAAGGTGAAAAACCACGACTTGTACCTTCATAGGATTTTATCCAACTTCACTTAACTCAATGAGTCTATTCAACAACCAATTATGGTTCTTGTAACTTAAGGAATTATAAACTACTCAGTTCGAGCTCACACTCTTCATTATGTGATCCCAAAGCCTTGGATTAGCAACTTGAAGACTAAGCAATCCTAATTAGGTTTATAACTCATGAAAGATAACATTAAGAATACAACTCAATGAAAAACTCTTAATACAAAATGCTAAACTCTTAGCACGACTACGTACTTAGAACCTTATTCTTCAACATGTTCCTTCACTCTTTGGAGTGTCACTCCCGAAATTAATTTGCCAATCGACTTTTCTCTTTGTAAATGCACACCGTATTCTGAATGACTATGCTTCTATTTAAGCACAACTCTTCAGAGAGTTGTTCTTCACTTCAAAAGCTGCTTATCGAATTCAAACTCTTCTCGACTTAGAGTTCTACTTCATGTGAGTTCTTTCACGTCAAACTTCTTGCTTTTAGTGTTATAGTCGAACTCCAACACTTCAATTCAACATATGTACAACTCTCCGGAAGAGTTGTTATTCACTGACTTGTCCATCAAATTAAACTCTTTTAACTTAGAATTTTATTTCAAGTTAAACTCCTTCTAAAGTCAAACTTTTGCCTTTTTACTGTTGTAGTGGGAACTCCAACACTTCAATTCAGCACATGTTTATTTCTTTGAATTTTATTGTGATGCAACTTTATTATCCATTCCTTGATTCTTGCACACTTATTTTTATTTCATTTTTATTATGTTGCAAACTCAACTCCCTTGAGGCAATTATATCATTGAAACAACGACTTACTTATTCCATCAATATTTTGTCAATCATCAAAGCTGCATAGAAATCCACATTATACAATCTTATCAAATTAAGTAAAAGTTCATATAAAGTATAATACACTATCAAATAACCATTCTAAAAAAAATACAACATTTATTAATCGAACTATAATTTAATAAAAAGTAAAATTAAATATGAATTAAAGTATACTACTCTTTGATATATCTTATATAAATGGTTGACATAAATTGGTAAAAATAATAATAGCAACAATAAATTTTATATACATATAAAATAAATGATTGAAGTAAATATGATTGGCGTACATAAAATATGGTGATTTTTTTAAATAAACTATAAACTTGTGGATCAAAGTTTGTTTTAAAAAGTTCATCTCATGATTTGAAATTTCAAATCAAGATTTTCTGAGAATTTGAAATTTTATCTCATGATTTAAAATCATGAGATAAAATTACATGTCCAAACGCTAATTTAATCTCATGATTTTAAAAATATAGAATATAAAATAAATAAAAAAATTAAAAAAATTTGAAATTAAAATTTTTAATATTATAATTTTGATATATATTTTAAATTTTTTTTAATAAAACCAAAATCACAATATAAAAAATATTAAAATATTAAGAATATATTGAAGTACTTTCACGTTTCAATTTATGTAATGTGCTTTGATTAGACATGAAATTTTAAGAAATACAGGTAATTTTTGTAATTTTCCGAAATCACTCTTAAAATAAATAATTTTTTAAAATAAAAGAATACATCTTTGTAAACTTTTTGTCCTAAATAAGTGAAACTCAATAGGGATAAAATATTAACAATGTCATTAAACATTTTTCAAACAAGAAAAGATGCCGTTCTTTCTAGGGTGATTGAAAGAAAGTGTCATATAAGGACCAAATGGAGTATAAAATTACATATATAATTTATATATATCATTATAATATTAATATACATATAAAATAATATTAGTACAAAACTAAATTATTTAGATGCTAAAACTTTGACGCGTTATCTGATGTGCCCCTTTTTGTGTAATTGATTAACAAAAGAAAATTGCATGCTTGTATTTTCTTTTGAATATTTTGCGATGTATAAATGTTAGTATAGTATAATTCAAACATTTTTGAAAAGTCAAAATCATAATTTCCTATTATATAAATATCTCTACAAGTCGAAATTTGAACAAATTATAATTATCAATTTATCGTACCGAAAAATACCAAACCATATTAAACTATCGAAACTGGACAAATTATAATTACCAATTTATTCTACCGAAAAAGACCAAACTATATTAAACATTACTTGGTATAGTAATTGTATGATATTTTAAAAGCCAAAACCAAATTATTGAATTGAAGTTCCCCTCCTCTCCCTACCTTCTTGGCTGCCAACCATAACCAAATTTAAGATCCTTCGGATGATTTCCAAATCAGATTGATTTGAATTTGAAGTGTTGTTTGAACATATAGTTTAAATGTTTCAATTATATTTTTTCACAAGAATGAATACCTGAATTGATAAAACTATTAAAATAATTACAATGAAACTATTAAAAAATATCAGTAAATTAATAATCATGTTGAATGTTTTCTTGATAAATAATGTTATGATTCTATGATATTAAATTCATAAACAAAGGCAGATGATATCAAATCAAAACTTCAAATACTATGATGACAAACACCTAATAATCGCTCCTTTCATGTTGAAACACATCACGATGCTAAGTTAACCAAAAATATATTCTGAAATGATAACAGACGTGTGTAGATCAATTCAATATTGATATGTATTTTAATACAAAAATAAATAAATAAATGAGGTATAGAAATTGCAAAATAATAATTCAAATAAATATATAAAACAATAAAACTCCCAAAACAATAATAATTTAGATATATATTTTTTTTACCATTTAACTTCTAAATAATAGTAGCTCAATTCGACTAATCCACTGGACAATTATTTCTATTTATCATACGAAGAAAAATATTCTCAAGGTGATCATTCCAAATTGCGTCAACAGTTCCTCAATCTCCAAAAAGGATATTCCACTCACTTAAAGATTTATCCAATTCATTTTTTTCTTCTAAAAATGTTCGCCTTTCTAAAACAAATAATGAACAATGACAATCCGAAATCTTTTACAAGAGTTTTAACCTTATCGACTATTATAACAATGACAACTATAAATACACTTTAAAAATCCACTCAAAAAGCTAATATTCTTTTATCTAAAGAATCCGATGTCCTATAGTTCATTTTTGGATAGATAGTATTATATACTTTGTCTCGAGCACTAGGTTATACCCTTAGACATAATATCAATAGAAAAAGCAGGAAGTGCGACTGATATTAATTGTGTGAGACTTTTTTGTCTAATAAATTTATGGACCCAAAAAACGTAAGATTAGGTTCGCAAACTTTGAAACAAACGAAAGCCTCCCACAACAACTAGTATCAATTGTGCAAGTTTTCTTTAAGTCAACAATGCATATCTAGGTCAATGCATCAAAACAAGAACAAGGTAAATATGGATCATTTTTGCTTTAACAGATACAGTACTTCTTATTACCAGATTCCACATTCTAAAAGTCTAATTTGCAGCTTTATTTGTATAATCAGCGATGGCGTTGACGACGAGGGGTTAGGATCTATGTCACTTGGTAGTCTTCCCTGTAGTCTCATGTTTTGGCTTGTTGCTATCTAACCCATTTGCTTTTCTAGATTGCGGGTGCCAATTCTTGATTCTTCAAACGTTGCCATCCTCGCCTGGTTTTCCGCTAATTGAGTCTGGGTCTCCATGATTTTTCTGCAACGTTTCCTCAATGTTGCTGCTCAACTTTCCATCATTCTGCTGATACTGCAACTTTTTGAAGCATTCCTCCTCCTTGCTCTTTCTGAATCTCTGAGGAAATGGTGGTGGTGGTCTTTGTGCTGGCTGCAATGAAGATTGTGCATTTTGTTTCACAGCACATTGATTCTCTCCCTTGTCAGTGGATGGTCCTTGTCTAACCAACTCTGGCAGCACCTCATTTCTTTTCTCTTTTGACACTGCATCAGCTAATTGTTTGCCGTTCCTCAAACTGATGGCGTTGACCTGACAGGGGTTAGGATCTATGTCACTTGGTAGTCCTCCCTGCGGTCTCATGTTTTGAGCAGCTGCTATCTAACCCATTTGCTTTTCTAGATTGCGGGTGGCCAATTGCTGATTCTTCAAGTCTGATGCCATCCTCGCGTGGTTTTCTGCTAATTGAGTCTGGGTCTCCATGATTTTCTGCAACGTTTCCTCAATGTTGCTGCTCAACTTTCCATCATTCTGCTGATACTGCTGCTGTTGAGGTTGCTAATAACTTAGCTTTTGATTTCCACCCCAAGAAAAATTCGGGTGGCTTTGCCAATTTTTTTTTTTGTTGTTTCCGAAATTCTGAGTGTTCCTCTGCACATTCCCAACAAAATTGACTGATTCCAGATTAGCTCCATAAGATTCTGCATTGTGCCCATTATTCCCACAAATTTCACACCAACTCGGAGCTTGCTGAACTACATTAATCTGGCCCTGTTGTTGGTTCATACTCAGTTTATTGAACTGAGTCATAATCTAATGTTGGAATGAGCTAGCTGTGCCGCCAAGGAATTCATACCATCTACTTCTTTCATCCCTGCTCTTTTTTCTGTCCCTTTCGATGATTCACTGAGCCATTCTGGATTTCCTTGAGCAATTCTATTCAATAGCGTGTACAGCTTATCATACGTCTTCTCTAAGGCTTTCCTACCCGATGCAGAGTCTAGTAAAATTTTCGTTGTGGGTCTAGACTTTCTACAAAGGTATGGGCTAGCACGTCATTAGATTGCTGGTGATGGGGACAGTCTCTCAGTAATGAATTGAATCTCTCCCAAGCCAAATATAAGTTCTCATCAGGCCTCTGCTTGAAACTCAGTATTTCACTTCTCAATTTTGCAGTCTTTCCTGAAGGAAAGAATC
>JACEIK010011036.1:0-35458 GCA_018107945.1 Datura stramonium
AACTAAGAAAATAGCATGGACTTAGGTGTATTTATGTGGATATGAGGCACTTTTCCTTTGATTTCAGGATAAATGGGTGTTGGAACAATAAATTGCAAAATGAAGCTAAAAGTGTGTAAAAAAGGGCAAAAAGTGCAGTCCACAGTATGATCCGTAGGATGGACCTATGAGTCATACTCAGGGCCTTGATGAGATGCTGAGAGTCATGGTAAACCAGTCGTGATGAAATCCAGAAGAATTGCACAGGAGGCTGATTCTCAGTACGAGAGTACCCTACGATCCGTGAGATGAAGGTACGAGTCGTACCATACCGGTCATGGTGAAGTTCAGACAAAGTTCAAAGTATCAGGATCAAGCCATGGGTGTAATGTACGAGTCGTAGGCTGTTGGTACGAATCGTACCTTGGTAGAACAATTAGCCAAAATTCATCCAACACTTCAAGCCACGAGTTGATGTCACGGTCTGTGAGAAGCACCTATAAGTCGTAGGTGGACCTGTGACGAGATCGGCTACAGATATGGAAAGAAGTCCTGTTAGTTTAGGAAAAGGATTCTTGTGTCTATATAAATACTTTTTATGTTTTATTTTTCATAGAGGATGACGAATAGACTTAATTCTAGTAGGAAAACATTGTAGTAAGAAATTTTACATCATTGAAAGAGAGAATTGAGTTGGTTAAACTTTGTGATCAACTTTTTCTTGAATTCATCTTGTTCTTGCTACTTGTTATTCAAGATTTCGTGGTTTAATGAAAGGGATCGTTTTTCTCAATCGTCTTTATAAGTATTGTTTTATGTTTTCAATAATGAACACAAATCACAACCTTGCAACTATGAGAGGCTAAAACCTCCATAGCTAGGGTTGTGGAACCATGGTGGATTAACAAGTTAGGGTATCACAAAGTGAGTCTTAAACCAATACTAATTACTTATATTGTATTCTCTTCATCTTTAATGATTCTTAGCGGTGTACAATGTTAGGAAGTGCCTAAATTTTTTACTTGCTTTTGTCAAAGAGGTAGAGATTAGGAAAAGAGAATTACAATAGAGCCTTGATCTTGATGATCATTGTATTAACTTGAGCTGTGGTCGCAGGATAGTTATATCTGGAACTTAGTGATAACGGTTAATTTGCAATCGCTCATAAGACTTGGTCGAATAATTTAGGATAGTCATTCAATAGTGATTGATCAATCGTTTGAATGACCCTAAGTTATCAGTTCTATAAGTAAGTATTGGTAAAGATCACGAGTGTATACCCAAAGATGCTATGAACCCATGGGGAACACAAACCCTAGTTATCCTTTAATTATTGATTCACAAATATAATCTTAACTGTTGTTTATTTATATTATTGATTTTTATTAGAATTCCCCCCCATTGTAGAAGTAATTACCATACAAGTTCATCTACCTGCCGCAATCTAGATCTTCATATTCTATGGGTTCTGACCCCCAACCTCTAGCTGGGTTCTTTATTGAAACGTCTGCTTCATACTTCAGTTGGAAGCGTGGTTTGATCATTATCAACTATAAGGAGGACCTAGGATCCCATCATCTTCCCTCAAGTGGATGGCACCTCCTTGGAGCGACATCATCTTTCCGCGGCATCGACACACCTAGTAACCTTGGGGTTGGTTATGAAAGGCCATACAGACAAAGCGGTCCCAAACTCAACATAGAATACTGGTCTCAGCTAGCAACAATAGCTAATCATAATAGATATACTTTTGGCTCTCTTACTGGGATACAAACTGAGTTATAATACTAAAGAAACTAACTTGCCGAACGAATTGTGCTTAACATACCTAGATCACCGGTTCTTGATTAACTGGTGAGTTACAAACCGTACTCAACAACTCTTTCCAACTGTGATCGTATTACTGGGAGAATGAGACTAGTTTTAGTACTAAATTTGGCAAAAATGATAACTTTTAATACTTATATTAACTATACTAACTTATCAAAACACGATCGAATTCACGTATAATTTCTCCAGAGTTCAGAAGGGAGAAATACATTACTGAAGCTTGTGATCGTATAGAAATTAGTTTGGAGCAATTCTAACAACTTCTACTTTGCGGAGTTCCGATTTTCTAGGCAAATTTCAAGAAAATAACTCTGTAGTAATGCTCCATGCGGGCTTATAACTCGATACCTGAGGTTAATTCTGATTTGGACGGCGTTTGACAGCGTAAACGGAGGAAATTTGGGTGAAAGTTGTGTGGTTCTCTTGGCCGAGGGGCTATTTATTTAATATGATAAATCAAATAATCAACTTAATATATATAAGACTTGGGCAGTGGACACAAGGTCCATGTCACATACCCTAACGCGGCAAGCCAGGGCCGTGTCATGGCGCCCAACGCGCAGGGAGGGGGTCTGTGACAAGCTGCCCCTCCGTGCGCGATGTCCGTGACTCTCCCTTGCAACCTCAATTCTGTGCTCGTTCGACCTTTCCCAGGCCCTTACTTGTACATGTCGAATCCCTAAAACTCTTTACTAACATACGAATGGGCCGACTAAATGTTAGTAATCTTATGGAGTGTAACATCCTCCCCCCCCTTTAGGAACATTTATCCTCGAATGTCATTTAACTTACGGAAATCTAACTTTTCAACTACTATTCTGAAAAAATTCGCAGAGACTTCCTGTAATATGGACTATCTAAAAATCCTGAAACATAGAAAAGTCAAATACAGGAACTTCACCTAACACTATAACAACTATTTCACAACAAGATTGCACTCCAACCAAGTAATGTATGAAACACAAATCATAAAACAACAACTGAATCAATAATTTACCTCAATTTCATAGTCTGGACTCGTTTAGAACAAATGAGGATATCTGGATCTCATGTAGTCCTCGGCTTCCCAGGTCATCTCTTCTCTCTTCTTATTTTTCCACAAAGACCTAACAGAGCGGCGTCTTTAGTTCTTAACCTGCGAACTTGCCGATCTAATATGGCCACTGAAATTTCTTCGTAGTCTAATTCCTCAGTAACTTGAATGTTCTCAACTGGCACAACTCGAGATGGATCCCCTATACACTTTCTTAATGATCGTATTACCATGAAAGACCGCAGGAACAGATTCCAATTCTGAAGGTAGATCTAGCTCATATGCCACCTGACCTATTCTCCAGAGGATTCAATACGACCCAATAAACCTCATGCTGTTTGCACTTTTTACCAAACCTCATCATACCCTTTAATTGAGAAACTTTAGAAATACCGAATCGCCTATATCAAATTCTAGATTTCTATGTCGTACGTCAGCGTAAGATTTCTAGCGGCTCTGAGCTGTCAGCAGGTGTTCTCTGATAAGCTTTACTTTTTCTTCTAACTGGTGGATTATGTCTGGCCCAAGTAACTCTGATTCTCCGACCTCGAACCAACCAACCGGCGATCTTCATTTCCACCTCCATATAAGGCCTCATAAGGTGCCATCTAGATTGCTAAATGATAACAGCTATTGTAAGCAATTTGGTAAGGGGTAAGTACTCATCCCAATCAGCCTTCGAAGTCTAACACGCACGCCCATAACATATCCTCGTGCGTTTGGATGGTACGCTTTTGCCTATCTGTCCTGCTTGAGGATGGAAAGTTGTACCTGGATTCCATGTCCCCAAGCCCCTCTGAAAGGATTGCTAGAATTCAGTTGTGAACTGTGCCCTCTGTCAGAAATGATCGATACTGGGAAACCATGCACCGAATCCATTCTCCGATATACAATTCATCATAGTCCTCAATCGAGAAGGTAGCCTTGACTGCAGGAAATGAGCTGAATTCGTCAATCTGTCAACAATCACCAAGATGGAATCAAATTTGCGCCTGGTACGGGGTAATCCTGTCACAAAATCCATATTTGATTGCCTCCCATTTCCACATAGGCACTGCTATTCCCTATGACAATCCACTCGGGTTTTTGGTGTTCCGCCTTCACCTGCTGGCAACTAGGGCATTGTGCTACAACCGTCTACCTTCTTCTTCATTTCCGACCACCAGTAAATCTCTTTATGTCATGATACATCTTGTTGAACCTGGGTGAAGAGAATAATGGGAATAATGTACCTTAGCCATGATCTCGCTGGCGAAGTCTTGCCATATCCGGAACACAGAGACGACCTCTTTCAAGACTGGGCTTCACAGCTACCTCAAAATTGATACTTCCTCGTTGAACATTATCTCTGAGCTGAACTAGGTTAGGATCTTCATACTACCATTCTTTTACTTCTACAACCAGGGTTGATACTGCAATATTCTAGATCACCGTCCACTATTTCCGAGCTCACTATTCGTACGGTCAAACCGGGCTAACTCGATGCAATTCTCGAGCCAGCTCTCACTATTCGCCTCAAATATGCCAAACTTCCCATGGATTTGTGGTTGAGGGAATCTTCTACAATTTTGTCCTTTCCTGGATGATACAAAATGTTCATGTCGTAATCTTTTATCAATTCTAACCAGCCACGTTGCCGTAGATTCAACTCTTCGAGTGAAAATGTACTGAGGCTCTTTATGATCGATAAATGTCTATGTTCACCCCATACAGATAATGTCTCTAGATCTTTAAGGCATGGACTACTACCGCTAAACCCAGATCAGTGGGTAGGTAGTTCTTTTCATGTTTTCTCAACCGCCTAGAAGCATAAGCAATCACTTTACCATGCTGCATCAGGACACATCCTAACCCAACACCTAAAGCATCACAATACACAACATAACCTTCTGAACCTTCTGGAAAAACTAGTACTCGGCGCTCGATGTCAATCTATTCTTCAGCTCTTGGAAACTCTATTCACACGATTCAAGCCTAATGAAATTTAGCCGCCTCTCGAGTCAACTTAGTCAAAGGTGCTGATAAGGTAGAAAATCCTTCCACAAACCTTGTGTAATACCGACTAACCCCAAGAATCTACGCCAAAGGAAGTTGTGGGTCTAGACTCAGGTCTTTACTGCCTCGATTTTCTGTGAATCTACTTGAATGCCAGCCTATGATACGATAAGGCACAAAAAAGGCTACAGAGTTCATCCAAAACTCACATTTAGAAAATTTTGCATACAATCTGCCATCTCTAAGAATCTAGAGCACCGTTTGCAAATGATCTCGATGTTCCGCTTTCCGAGCGGGAATACACCATAATATTATCAATAAACACTTTCACAAACAAGTCCAGATAAAGCCCAAGATGTTGTTCATCAAATCTATGAACACTACAAGAGCATTTGGTGTCATGCCCCGCCTTTGGGGGTATGACTGGCACTGGGTGCCTCATTAGGACTCGAAGTAGATCACCAGGCCTAAGCACATCTGGTGCCTCGCAATGGCTCTAACTCGATGCACAAATCAACGGGCTATATAGCGAATGTAATGGCAGCCTCCTCCGACTTGGCCTATAGTCATTGTACAACGACAACAGCTAACCAGAATCACATCACCATGGGATCCTATGCGGGCCAACAAGGCCACCATGTTGACTAGTTATTTCAAACAAACAAAGATGTTGAACAACCACGTGCCAACAAGGTCACCACTACTAACTAGAATGGGCCCCACACGGCCAACATAAAATAAAGCAACATACGCACGGCCCCACACGACTGCACAACTAACTACAGGAGATATATACACAATCTCAAGCCTCTAAGAATATCGATAAGATGGAAGTCGGGACAGGCCCGACTACCCGTACTATACAACAAAGGAAAATGATATAAACCTCTGAATATCAAGCTCCGGATGACAAGAGCTGATGACTCTCAAGGCTGGCTGGAATCACCAGGGATCGGCTCCTCATCTATAGGTACCTGCAGGCAATGCAGCGCCTAAACGGGCATCGCACCACCGTACCGAGTATGTAGCAAACTCACCATAACAGAATATAAGTAGCAAAACTAGAGATTCTGAACAATAGAAAGTATCTAAAACTGTCTTGACTGGCGGAATCTGGAAATAAGCTTATCCGTACCGTAAGGCAGAAACATACCTGTCGACGTGGCGACCTCGCTGTCTATTAGCTAATAAATAACATATATATATATATATATATATACATATAGTACGGCACCTATATACCAGCCTCATAAGCCGGAAGGTACCAACCAACACATAATCTATATACCCCTACCCGGGTCAAAACCATCCAAAAATAAATCACTCTACTCATCTACTAACTACGAGCACCTTTACCGCCCTCATGTGCAGCTTGGGCCTTCCGCCCCTGAATATAACTGTATCCGACCCGAGGACTCCTATATCTGTAAACTGTAATTTGTATCTGTAAACTGTAAACTGCCCCCTGGGCGCAAGCGCTCGACAGGGTAAGCTATACTGTTATGTTGATCAGCCTGATATGGGGAATGCTGCATCCCATCTTCGTCCTACTGTGGACAGCATGCCACTCCTTGGAGTGACGTATTCGTCCTCCGGGGCGGGCTAGTCGACACAGCCTATTAACCCTGGGAGGCAAGGAAGCTCTAAGGGTTGCCTCATAGCACAAACAGGTCTCAACAAAACAATAATCACATATAGCAAGCATGTTCGATCTGAAAATACTATTTGTATTCTAAACTCTTTCGCATTAAACCGATTCTACATACTGAGCTATACTGTATCTAAGATATTATCTGACTATCTGATATTGCTTTACTAACTTTTATTCTGAATATACTATAATACAATAAAACATGCTTGCTAGATTCATACTGGCTCAATTCCCCGACTTCTGAATTCTTTCTCTTATAGTTCACGCTATTTGCTATACCGAATTACTAACTTGCCGAAGGAACTAGTTTTACATACCTTCGCTTCGGATTTCCCGACTAACTGGCATAGCTCGGTCAGTACTTCTGCTATTTCTCCCAACTGCATTCATATATATATATATATATTAGAACTGAATACGCTAATATCCTTAGAGAAAGTATCACTTTTAATATATATATATAGCTCCAAACTTTAGGCTTATCGAAAACGGTCAAAAACTCGCTATTTCTCGAAAGTCCAGAAGGGAGAAATACTCACTTTAGGGCTAGAGTATATTGACACTAATTTGGAGCAATTCCACTTACCTTAGCTCCAGAGTACGACGATTTGCCGCCGACTCACGAAACTAAACCGAGAATGCTCCTCGCTGCTTAATACCTCGATATATGGAGTTCATTTGAGTTTGGACCGCGTTTAATAGCGTAAACGGAAGGAATTTTGTTGAATCTCCTTGTGCCTCGTTTTCGTTCGTTTCCGGAAATTTAAAGGGAGTAAATGATTAAAACCGAAGTGGGAGGCTTTTTTATTCTTGGGACCTTTTAAGTCGCATTCGTCGAATGCGACTTGTATAAGTCGCATTTGTTTACACGCCGACTTGGCGCTTGTCCGGTCTCCTCCCCGGCCCTTTCACACGTGTGGCATTCCTAAAACTTTTAACCAAAATGCGAATAGGCCATCTACATGTCAAGAATTTTACGGGGGTGTAACATCCTCCCCCAAGAACATTTCGTCCTCGAATGTAAACTTCTACTTGCAAAAATTTCAACTTATTTGACTTAGTTTAGAAAATTTCGGCGCAGTCTCCGTAATATGGACTATCTCAAAATCCTAAACCAGAAAAGTCCAATATAGGTAATCCACACAACACTAGTATTCATTACATAAACCAACTATTTCATTTATTTACATAATAAAAAGTACCCATAAAACAACAATATAAACGTACCTTTAGCTGATTAAGTCTGAACAGCTTGAGGATATCTGACTTTCATATCTTCCTCTGCCTCAAGTCATCTCCTCTCGGTTCCTATTACGCCAATACTCACAGAAGCAACATTCCTTAGCCTCAGCCTGCGAATCTACCTGTCTAGTATGGCTACTGGAACTTTCATAAGCCTCTAACCTGGACATCCTGGACTCGGACACCGTAGGGGTCTCCATGCACTTCCTTAGCATAGATACATGGAAAACTAGATGAACAGACTCTAATTCTGGAGGCAAGTTCAACTCGTATGCCACTTGGCCTATTCTTCGACGAATATGATAAGGCCAACGAATCTCAGATTGAAGCTTACCTTCTTGTCAACGCATCACCCCTTTCATTGGAGAGCTACTTTAAATACCCAGTCATTCACATCAAATTCCAGTGGCCCTGCGCCGCACATCAGCATACAATTTCTGGCGGCTTTTGTGCAGTCAGTAGGCGTTCTCTAATGTGTTTTACCTTGTCCTCTAACTGATGAATAATATCTGGCCCAATCAACGTGACTCTCCCACTTCAAACCAGCCAATCGGGCGATCTATATTTTCGCTCCATACAATCGCCTTTGTTGGGCGCCATCTAGCTAGTTGGTGTTAACTATTGTTATAAGCAAACTCAATTAGCGGTAAATGCTGTCCCAGCTACCCAAAGTCTAGCACACACGGCCGTAGCATATCCTCAAGCTGTCCGAATAGTGCGTTCCGCCTGTCCATCTGTCCCAGGGTGGAATGTTGTGCTCAAATTAATCTGTGTTTCCAAACCTCTCTTGGAAATGATCACAAAATCTAGCTGTAATTCAGCTCCTCTTCAGAGATAATAGATACTGGAACACCGTGTAATCGCAACTATTTCGATATGCCAATTTGATGTAATTCGGCAGAGAAAGTAGCTTCACCGGCAGGAAATGGGCTGATTTCGTCAATGGCCAACTATTACCTAAAAGTGGAATCATGTCTATGTCTGCATGGGTAATCCTACTACAAAGTCCATGTTTATTGCTTCCATTTCCATAGAGGCACAGCTATGTCCTGAGTCAATCCGCCTGGTTTCTGGTGTTCCGCTTTACTTGTTGGCGTTTGTGACATCAAGTTACAAATTCTGCTATTTCCTTTCATACTTGGCCACCAGTAGATTTCCTTGATATCGTGGTACAATTTCGTCGCGCCTGGGTGAAGAGAATAGCGGGTGTAATGTACCTCACTATAATCTGCTGGAGAAGCCCTGAAATATCTGGAACACAAAGGCGTCCTTTACATCGCAACACTTCATCCTCGCCATCAAAACCGCTTTCCCTTGCTGAATTTTGTCCTTAAGCTGGACCAGGTCAGGATCTTCATATTGCCGCTCTTTTACCCTCCACAACCAATGATGACACAGCGGTGTTCTGAATTACCGCTCTGTTGTCCTCTGTTTCTTCTACACGAACGGCTAGGTTGGCTAATTGATGTATTTCTCTCGACCAACTCCCGCTGCTCAGGCTGCAAATACGCCAAACTCCCATCGATTTACGGCTGAGAGCATCTGATACTACATTGGCTTTTCCCCGATGACAGGAATGTCCACACATCATAATCTTTCAATAACTCCAACCAGCGACGTTGCCGCAAGTTCAACTCCTCTCGAGTGAAGATATTGTAGGCTCTTATGGTCAGTGAAAACGTCCACATGGACGCCATACAAGTAATGTCTCCATATCTTTAAGGCGTGGATTGTTCGTCTGTTTGGATGACTACACGCAAGTGCACGTGGTAGAACAAGTAGTAAAATGGTCAAGTAGTTAAGCATCAATCCCACAGTGGACTGACCAAGGTAACACCCAATCAAGTGTCAATAAACTTTAACTCTAAAAAATGCAGACAATAGTGTAAAGAATATTTAGAGATTTTGTTTCCTAATTTATACTAAATCAAAACGAATATACAATTTGAGTCTGAACTATAGTTAAGGAGCATGTTGAGGCTAAAACGAACATGTAGAGAATTATTTATCGATACAATTTGATTAATCTTCCTTCGGTTGCTAGTCAAAATTATTGCCTATGGATTAAAAAACTCCGTGTATTTAACCCAACTTAAGAATCATGAACCTTCCAATCTACATTTCAGGATAAGAAATTGATTTTCTAGCCATACAAACCAATTTCGTAATTGACTACTACGACTTTCGTGTATATTTCTATCCCGAAGGTAAATCAATTCTCAATTTCAAACTAAGAAAAGATCACATCCTATCAATTCACATCTTTCCAATTTCTTCTCTCGAGTTAAACCGACTTTTTGGATATACATTAACATTGGCCACATTAATGCAGTAAGAACAAGAATTAATAGAACAACCATGGAAGAAAGATGAAAACCCAAATGATCAATAATTACATTTCACTACAAATGTTCTTAACCTCAGCAAGAAGTGAATTTAGCCACTCATTTGTGGATTTAACATCATCAAATGAGTGTAAATCATACAAACAATTGAAATAAAGGAGAAAGAGATAGAGAAGAACCTTAGAATTTTCGTCCCCTCAACTGCCTGTAACCCACGTTCTTGCTCAACCAAGTCCGAATAATTAAAAATGAACCTAAGTGTTCTATTTATACTGGTGGGAATTTTTCACGGAATAACAAGCAACGTGTCACGGAGTGCATCGCGGAGCACTGCCTCCGTGACACGCCACAAACGCGGACCCTTACTAGAATTCGGTCTTCTAGGTACTTAAGCCCAACGTGCCACGGCGTACACGTGCGGGGCTTGGGCCAACGTGCCACGGCTCCAACGCGCACCTTCACTCTGAATTCCATGTTCCAGGTAATTGGGTCCAACGTGCCACGGAGGCAACGCGGACCTCTCTGGAATTTGCCAACTTTAATCATCCGGGCAGACTGCATCCGCGATGGCAGCGTGACACGGCTTCACGCGGTCCCTTTAATTCCCGCTCTTGGCCTTTTCCCCGCTCGCTCCGGTCCATTCCCGATTTCTCCCAACATGCATCTTAGCTCTAAAATTACATTTTTCCTACAAACAACGCTAATCGTGTTGGTTAGTATAAATTACACTTTAACTATAAAATACATGAGAATGCACAAATAACGATAGATAAACACGTTGAAATGAAGCATTTGAGTATCACGGCCTATAATTCTGCCCAAGATCATGGATCACTGCGGCTAACCCAGGTCGTGGGTAGGATAATTCTTTTTGCGTTTCCTCAGCTGTCTGAAGCATACGCAATCACTTTACCATGCTGCATCAACACAAACCTAACCCAACACCTCCGATGCATCACAATACACCGAATAACCTTCTTTACCTTCCGGTAATGCTAACAAAGGGAGCGGAGGTTAATCTGTCTTTTAATTCTGGAAACTCTGCTCACATGCCTCTGTCCATTGAAACTTTACTGCTTTCTACGTCAGCTTAGTCAGAGGTGCCGCTATTGTGGAGAATCCCTCAACAAATCTTCTATAGTATCCTCGCTACTCCTAGAAAACTGCGGACTTCTGTTGGAGTGGTAGGTCTAGTCCTGTTTTGACTGCTTCTATTTTCTGCGTGTCTACCTGTATACTAGCATCCGACACAATATGCCCTAAGAAAGCTACTGAGTTCAGCCAGAATTCACATTTGGAGAACTTGGCATACAACTGACGGTCCCCGAGAACTGAGCACCGTCCGTGAACGAGCCTCGTGATCTGCCTCAAACGAGAATACACTCAGAATATCATCAATAAATACTATCACAAACAGGTCCAGGTATGGTCTGAAGGTACTGTTCATCAGGTCCATAAATATCATTGTTGGGGGCATTCGTCAACCCAAAAGACATGACTAGGAATTAAAAATGGTCGTATCTAATCCTCAAGGTCAGTTTCGGGAATGTCTCTTTCACGAACCGAGCCTGATGATATTCGGACCGTAAGTCAATCTTGAGAAATATCTGGCCCTCTATAACTGATCAAACAAATCATCTATTCTGGGAAGCGGATACTTTTTCTGACTGTAACCTTATTCAGCTGCCGGTAATCTATACACATGCGGAGCTGGTGCCATCCTTCTTCCTCACAAATAGAACTGGCGCACCACGGTGAAGTACTCGGCCTAATAAAGCCCTTATCTAACAAGTCCTTCAGCTGCTCTTTAACCCTGAGTTTCAGCAGGAGCAATGCGATACGGAGGAATTGATATGGGCTATACCGGTAGCAAGTCACAAAATCTATTTCCCTTCTGGGAATACTCAGGTAGCTCATCTGAAAATACATCAGGGAATTCATTCACCACTGGAACAGAATGGAGTGTCGGAGACTCTACCCGAAAATCCTGAACCCTGACTAGGTGGTAAATACATCCCTTGCTATCAACTTCCTCGCCTGAAGGTAGGAAATAAACCTACCTTGGCGTAAAGGTGCTGCCCTTCCACTCGCACTGCCTCCTAGAAAATGGAATCGGACCATCTTGGTCCAACATTCTACATTGGCATAACATGGCACCAACCAATCCATACCCATAATGGACTGAAATCAATCATCTCTAGTTCTACCGCATCTACCGTAGTCCGATGATCAACAACTCCTACCGTACACCTCGATAAATTCTGCTAGCTATAATGGAGTCACCGACGGGTGTAGATACTGAGAAGGGCTGCTGTAGCAATTCTGGTGCAACACTGAACTTTCGAGCCACAAATGGGGTAATGTAGGAAAAAGTGGACCCTGGATCAATCAATACATAAGCAGGTATGAGAAAATAGTCATCATACCTGTTACCACATCTGGAGACGCCTCTGAGTCCTGTCTCCTGGTAATGCATATGTACGATCATGACCGCTGCCTGAACTAGAGGCTCCCTGATCTACCTCGGCCTCTACCCACTCGAAACCCAACGGCCTATGCCCCGCCGAGGCTGCTGGAGCCTTGGCCCCCATTCCTCCCGGCTATCTCGGCTACCTTTCCCTGGTCGGACAATCTCTCATCATGTGCCCCTCCTGCCCCCATATATAACACCCGGAGCCATATCTACAAGCTCCGGCATGAGGTCACGTAAATAGGGTAGGGTGGGGGTGTGTATCTCGTCGCTTCCACCCTCCTCTCGCTGAGGTGAATCCACCGTTCGAGAACTCGCCACCCGACTCTAACGGTCCTCGATGAATAAATCTGACTCCCTCTGTTGTTGTGATGGAGGTGGGGGTCTAGGGGCCTGTCTGATAACCGGGGCCTAGGTCCTCTCTCAATCTCCTCTGCATTTCATCTCCTGATCTAACCGCGAAGGCCGCTCCCGACGATAATGTCTACTGCCCCGTTGCTGTCTAAGGCCCTCAATAGTTCGGGAAAAGGCCTGCATCCGGGCAATGTCCATATCTTCCTCATAATGTAGCTGTTATGTATGCCTCTAATGTATTCTAGGTTCAGACCCATAATAAACCTATGACTCTAGATGGTACGATATCCACAAAAGTCGGAGTATAAAGGTGCTAAGGAGTCAAACTGTAGTGCATATTCTCACGCTCCTCCCCTGCTCTAAGTGCAAGAACTTATCCATCCGGGCCTGCCAGATCTCTCGTGGAAAATAACGATCCAGGAAGGCCTCCGAGAAGCTGTACCAGGTCGGAGGGGCAACATCTCTCCTTCGAGACCTCTTCCCAAACTCATACCATAACACAGCTATGTCTCTGCAAACTGGAATACTACTAACTCAATCGATTTATGTAGGTGTCACATGAATGACCCGGAAGATTCTCTGCATTTGATCTAGGAAATCCTGGGGGTCCTCTGCTTGATCTGACCCTGTGAACTATGGGGGACCCAATGCCAAAAATTCCTCTCGACTCCTCAAATCAAGCCGATCCACCTCGATGGCTCTATCGCTATCGGTGGCACCGACCGATGCTGAGTGGCCATCATATGTGCCAACATAACAACTGCACTGCGAACTTCCTGGTCGGATGGTGTAGGTACAGTGAGCTATCGGAGGTGGTATCGCTCCGAATGGCCCCCGGTGAGGTGGGACCGCTGAGAAGGCTGTGATGATGCTCTATATCGCCCTCAGATTGGGCTATTGTTCTAAATGAAGGAGGCATCCTGCTGGTGCCTTCTCCTATTGCGGTATCAAGCCTCTGCTCAGGATGTCGCTGGTCTTCCATTTTATCTGTAAACAAAGAGTATGATAAGCTTTGAACTCAACCTCATCACCGCTTCATGGCACGACTGAATATGAAGAAAGAGTAACCATCCTATTATGCCTTGCAGCCTCCTGCCTATAGTATGTGGTGCAATCACATCCATAGACAAGACTCTACTTAGCACGGCTTGCAGACTCCCCGGGACACGACCGATCTCGATACCAAGTTTGTCACGCCCCACCTTGGGGTATGACTGGCACCTGGTGCCCTATTAGGACCTGAACTGTTAGACTACTGAGCCTAAGCACATCTGGTGCCTGGCTGGCTCTAACTCTGATTTACGAAATCAACAAAGCTATATATGATCGTAATTACAAACTCCTCCGGCCAATCAGGCCTATAGCCACCTGTACAACGACAACAGCTAACTAGAATCACATCAATATAAGGGAGCCTATATGGCCGACAAGGCCACCATGCTTGACTAATTACTTCAAACAAACAAACAGATGCTAACAACTACGTGACCGACAAGGTCACCACTCTAACTAGATAAGGCCCTCACGGCCAACATAAACAGCTAAACATACGCATGGCCCCACACGACCGGCACAACTAACCACAGGAGATATATACACAACTACAAGCCTCTAAGAATATCGATAAGATGGCCTGATAGCCCCGACCTACCCGTACTATACAACAAAGGAAAATGATATAAACCTCTGAATATCAAGCTCCGGATGACAGGAGTTGATGACTCTGCACTGGCTAGAATCACGAGGGATCGGCTCCTCGTTCATAGGTACCGCAGGCAAGTATGCAAACGCCTCAACAGCGCTGCAGATCATCAGATTGAGTATAGCAAACTGAACATAATAGAATATAAGCAGCAAAATCTAGATTCTCCTGAACAATAGAAAGTATCTAAACTGCTCGGACCGGTGGAATCTCGAAATAACCTTATCCGACCGTAGGTAAGGTGGAAACATACCTGTCGACGTGCAGATCCGCTGTCTATTAGCTAATAAATAACATATATATATATATATATACATATATAACATGCAAGGACCTACACCAGCCCCCATAAGCCGGAAGGTGCCAATCAACACACAATCTAGACCCCTACCCGGTCAGCATCCAAAAAAGAAGTCACCCACTCATCTACTAACTACGAGCACCTTTATCGCCCTGGTATGCGCCTTGGCCTTCGGTCCCCGACTATAATCGTATCCGAGTCCGGAGGACTATCTGTAAACCTAATCAGACCGCAAACTATAAACTGCCCTCGGGCGCAAGCGCTCACAGGGTAAGCTATACTGCTATGCTGATCAGCCTGATATGGGGAATGCTGCATCCCATCTTCGTCCTAATGTGGACGGCATGCCACTCCTGAGTGACGTGACTCGTCCTCCGGCGGGCAGTCGACACAATATTAACCCCGGGAGGCAAGGAAGCTCTAAGGATGCCCTCATAGCACAAACAGGTCTCAACAAACAATAATCACATATAGCAAGCATGTTCGATCTGAAAATACTATTTGTATTCTAAACTCTTTTCGGCATTAAACTGATTCTCATACTGAGCTATACTGTATCTAAGGTATTATCCGACCGTCTCTGACATTGCTTACTAACTTTTATTCAATATATCATAATACTATAAAACATGCTTGCTAGATTCATACTGGGCTCAATTCTCGACTTCTGAATTCTTTCTTCTATAGTCTACGCTATTTGCTATATTGAATTACTAACTTGCCGAAGGAACTAGTTTACATACCTTCGCTCGGATTACCCGACTAACTCCGGTATAGCTCGGTCGTACATTTCCTGCTATTTCCCAACTGCATTCATATATAAATTAGAACTGAATACGCTAATATCCTTAGAGAAAGTACTTTAATATATATATAGCCCAAACTTAGGCTTATCGAAAACGGTCGAAAACTCGCTATTTCTCGAAAGTCCAAGGAGAAATACTCACTTTAAGGGTAGGAGCATATTGACACTAATTTGGAGCAATCCACTTACCTTAGCTCAGTAGTACGAATGATTTGCCGGCCGAATTTCACGAAACCAAACTGCAGGAATGCTCCTTGCCGCTAATACCTCGGTATATGGAGTTAATTTGAGTTTGGACCCTGCTAATAGCGTAAACGGAAGGAATTTTGTGGAATCTCCTCGTGCCCTCTGTTTTCTCGTTCGTTTCTGGAAATTTAGAGGGGAGCAAATGATTAAAAACTGAAGTGGAGGCCCTTTTATTCTTGGGACCTTTCAGTCGCATTTGTCGAATGCGATTTATAAGTCGCATTTGTCGAATGCGATTTATAAGTCGCATTCGTTGAATGCGATTTATATAAGTCGCATTTTCCTTGCGACACGATTGGCGCTTGTCCTGGGCTCTCTCCCCGGCCCTTTTCTCGCACGTATGGCATTCTAAAACTCTAACTAAAATGCTGTAACAGCCATCTATACGGCCAGAATACTGTAAAATAATTGTCACCCAGTATATGATAGGGAATTCAAATGGCCATAATTCTGTCGCAAAGCATTTTGAATGTCTTCTTTGAACCCGGGACTCGATGGTGATACCTAGATCTTAAGTCAACTTTTGAGAAATACTTCACTCTATAACTGGTCAAACATATCATCTATTCCGGGAAGTGGGCATTTGTTTTTTATGGTGACTTTATTTAGCTACCGGTAGTATATACACATGCGGAGGGAGCCATCCTCTTTCTCTACAAACAACCGGCGCACCCTATGGTGAAGTACTTGGCCTATAAAACCACTTTATTAACGTGTCTTTTAGTTGTTCCTTCACTTCTCTGAGCCTGGCAGGAGCCATTCAGTACAGAGGGATAGATATAGGCTGATGTACCTGGTAATAAGTCGACCGCAAAATTAATCTCCTATCCTGGGGAATTCCCAAGTTTATCAAGGGATAGATCTAAAATTCATTGACTACTGAAATGGACTGAAGAGTTGGGACTCGCTTGAACATCCCGAACCCCGACAATATGATATATGCAACACTTTGCTATCAACTTTCTCGCCCTGGAGATAGGATATAAACCTACCTTTGTGTGGGTATTGCCTTTCCACTCCCGTATTACCTCCCATGGAAAGTGAAACTGGACAGTCTTGGTTAACATTTCACATTGACATAACATGGTTCTAGCCAATCCATACCCATAATTGTATCAAACATCATTTCTAATTCCACCAAATGTGCTAAAGTCCGGCAACCAACAACCCCATCGCGGCAACCCCGTAGATCCTTTTAGCTATAATAGAATCACCGACGGGTGTGGACACTGAAAAGATCGCTGAAGCAATTCTGGCGTAGTACCAAACTTCAGGATACTAATGGTGTAACATAAACAAAGTGAGCCCGGATCTATCAAGACATATACGGAATGAGATCAAATGTCTAAAGCATACCTGTCACAACATCCGGCGGCGACTTAACTCCTGTCGCCCCATTAAAGGATAAGTGCGATCTGGACCAAAGGCCTGAGCTAGATTCCCAATCCGCCTCGGCCTCTCGGATGAAGATGAGGGCCTACGCCCTGCTCGGGAGATGCTGAGGCACATGACCCTACTGAAGATCTATTTTATCGGTCCCGATCACTTTGACCGCTGGCTGGACAGTCCCTCATCAGGTGACCCTCCTGCCAACAAGATGTAACACGCAGAATAACCATATCTACATGCCTCAGAATGGTACTGACCGCAAATAGGGGTGAGGTGGCATGGTGAATCTACCTGCTCTAACCCCTCTACTATTGCGAACCTGATGGTTGTGAACTCTCATCGGGTCCTGACTTCCCCGATGGCCTGGTCTACTACCTTGCTGTTGTTGTGGAGGTGGAGGCCTAGGTGTTCTTCCCCGACGCCGTGGTCTCGGGTCCGCCCCGAAACTCCGCCTCCTGAGTGTCACTCAGTCAAGCCATGCAGTGTTGCTCCTGATTTTCCCTATCTATCTCTCGTTGTTGCTACCTGATCCCTGATATTCGAGAAAATGCCTGAACACGAAATATCCATATCCTCTCATAGAGTAGCTGTGATATAAGTCTCTACATATTCTGGATTCAGCCCCATGATAAACCGGGATGAACCCCGCCCGGCATGGTATCTAAGCAAAAGCCGGTGCATATCGGGATAGAGAGTCGAATCTCATAGCATACCCTGGAGCGCCTCATCGAACCCTGCTATAGATGCAAAAATGATATACTCAGGCTTGTCGTATCTCCTCATAAAGAAATAATGGTCCAAGAAGGCTCGAAAGCTGGTCCAAGTCGGAGGGGTAACATCTCTACCTCGACCTTTCCCAACTCTTGTACCATAATACCGCTATGTCCTGCAACCAAAATGCCGCTAACTCAACCGAACGCTGGTGTGGCATGCATTACCCTAAAGATCCATTGCAGCTAATCCAAAAAGTCCTGAGGGTCCCCATCCCAGTCTGTCCTCGTGAACTGCGGGGGACCTGGCAGAGGAACTCTCGAACCTCGAACTACCACGTCCTAAAGACTCGGTAACCACCGGTGCTATTGGCCGATGTTGTATAGCCATCATCCGTGCTATCATAAAAACAACACTCCTAACCTCCTGATCTGATGGCATCGGTATAGAAACTGCTCGACGTGGTGCCAACACATATGCCACTCTAGATGGCTCCCGGCGGTGGCGAAGATTGGCCGGGGGAGACCCAGGTGGAGTCCCCTTCGTCCCGGATCGGGCCGACTGACTGGAGCACCCTGCTAGTGCCTTCTCCTGCTTCGATGTCTAACTTCCTGCCAGTCGTGGTCTGTAGTGTGTCCGATATTTCCTCTGTAGACAAGCAAAATACAGTAAGCTTAGGGACTCAACCCTATACAAAGACAACTCTATAGCACGACCGGAAGAGAAAGAAGAGTAACCATCCTAACATGCCTCGCAGCCTCGTACCTATGGAATGTGGTGCACAACACATCCATAGATTAGATTCTACTTAGCACGGCTTGTAGACTACCGGGATACGACCTGCTCGATACTCAAGTTTGTCACTCCCCACCTTGGGAGCATGACTAGAACCCGGTACCCTTACTAGGATCTAACCGGCCTGATTGAGATTACGCACCTCTAGTGCATGACTAATACTAATTCTCAAATCAAGAAACACGGCTATATCTCGGCTATAAACATAGTCCCCAACCGACAAGGCCTTATAGCCACCTGTAAAAGAAAATAGCTAACTAGAAATAGGTATAGGAATCCTATGCGGGCCGACAAGACCACCATGATGTCTAGTTATAACTGTAAAGTAAAATGCAGTACTAAACTAAGCTATGGACAACAAGGCCGCTAACTAACAGCTAAATGAAGGCCCACACGGCCAACACGTAAGATAAAGCATACACGGGCCCCACACGGCCATCAACAACCCAATCACAGGGAATCTGAAATAGTTTGCAAGCCTCTAGGGAGTGATATAATGGTCGAGACAGGTCTCCGACTACCCATAAACTATACAAACAAAGGAGTAGACCTTCTAGCTATTAGCTCCGGAGGAATGGAGTTGATTGTCCTGCTAACTTTGGCTGGAGTTAAGAAGATCCTGGTCCATCTACGGCACCTGCAGCAAGTAATGTAGCACTCAGAAGGGCATCGACAATACGTATCGAATATGCAAGGTAACTGTAAGTAATCGAGTAAACTAAAATGAAACTGAAAGTTACTGAAAAGAAGGGATAAAAATACTACCTGAATAGCTGAACTTCCTGCTATCTAATCTATCAGTAAATACTACAAACAAGAACCTTACCTGGCCCCCATAAATCGAAGGTACAAACCAGCACAAAATAACCCAACTGGGCCCCCATAAGCCCGGTGAGTGTACTTCAATCTATATACCCCCCTACAAGGTCAAACAGGTTAACTAGTGGCTATAGCCATCCTACCAGTCCCCTAGGTATACAACTGAGCCTGCTCGGCCCCTGAATTGTAGTTGTGTCTGAGTCTAGTGGACTCTTGATATCTTGCACCCCAGGCACCAGCCCGCGCAGCGTGTGGTGCCGATACGCATATAATAGTCCAGCATGGAATGGACTGTATGAGGACCTAGGTCCCCATCTTCGTCCCTCGTAGACGGCATACCGCTCCTTGGAGCGACTTTTCTGGTCTTGCCCCTGGCTGGCGTCGACACAGTTATTAACCCTGGGGTTGGTTATGAAGGGCTATAGATAAATAAAGCGGTCCCAAACTCAACATAGAATACTCGGGTCTCATCTAGCAACAACAGCTAATCATAATAGATATACTTCTTGGCCTTTCTTACTGGAATACAAATTGAGTTATAATACTAAAAATTAACTTATCCAACAAATTTGCCTTAACATACCTGGATCGCAATTCCTAATTAACTAACGAGTTACAAACCGTACTCAACAATTTTCCAACCTCCAGGATCGTATTACTCGGGAGAATAAGACTAGTTTCAGTACTAAATCTGATAAAAAATGATAACTTTTAATACCAATATTAACTATTCTTCAATCCTATCAAAATACGATCGAACAATGTATAATTTCTCGAGAGTTCAGAAAGGAGAAATACTTATTTGAAGCCTGTGGATGATAGAAATTAGTTTGGAGCAATTCTAACAACCTCTACTTATGGAGTTTCGATTTACCGGATGAATTTCAAGAAAATAACCTTGTAGTAATGCTCCTGCGGGCTTATAACTCGATACCTAAGGTTAATTTGGACTTGGACGACATTTGGCAGCGTAAACGGAGGAAATTTGGGTGAAAGTTTTGTGATTCTCTCTGTTGGCCGAGGCTGTTTATTTGATATGATAAATCAAATGGTCAACTTAATATATATAAGTGGTGGTGGACATAGGATCCATGTCATGGACCCCAACGTGGCAAGCCAGGGCCGTGTCACGGCGCCCAACATGCAGGGAGGGGGCCTGTGACAAGTTGCCCTCTGTGGCAGCATGTCCAGCCTTTCTCCCTTGCAACCTCAATTCCCGCTCGCTCAACTTTTTTATGGGCCCCTTTCCTCGTACGTGTCGAACTCTAAAATCCCAATTAACGTACGAATAGGTCGACTAAATGTTAGAAACTTACGGGGTAACAAAACGTACATTAATGTTAAGTACGATTTGTTACTACGTGTTTTATTGAGTAGTTGTCGGCGCTCAATTGAGGATTGTAATTCTTACTTGCAATTGTGATGGTTGTTGATCTAGTCATTAATGGATTCCCCGGTGTTTTGAAATGTAATTGTTGATTTTATTAAACTGTGTGATGGATGAGCTGAAAAGGGAGCAGCCTGTCGAGCCACTGCCTAAGCAGTGCCTCTGCAGCTTGTGATCGTTGCGGCTTGCAAGTGACCGCTAGTGAGAGGCCTAATTCAATGAGCAGGCCGATTGATTCCTGAGTAGAACGCATTCATAAAATGACTTGTAATTCTGCTTAAAGTTGAGGACCTTTTATATCTCTATTGTTGTGCTTAGATGTTATTATATAAGGTTGGTCAATGATGCCTACCAGTAGTGTGTCATGTAGGTGACCCTACCCTGCATTCTTTCTCTCGGTGCAAAGTTTGAGCTCGACAGTTTTTCATTCCCTCACCTCGTGAGCCAACAACCTTTGTGAATCAAGAAGGTGAGGTGAGGAGGACGACTACTCCCTTTTAGAAGATGTTCTTCTTTTAGACACTGAATATTTATTTAGTTTTGGTTTTAGTTTTCTTAGCTTGTAATAAATTAGACGTCTGGTGCAATGACAATCAGGTTTTAGTTTTATTAGCTTGTAATAAATTAGACGTCTGTGCAATGACAATCGTGTTTTAGGAAATTATTATTTGATTTTCGTACTAGCAAAGGTAACGATTTGAAATTGCTCTTTCAGAATAGTTGTTTCTTTTTCAAAATGTTTAGATTGTGGAATAGTATCAGGATTCGTTGATTCGCCCACCTGAGGTTAGTGTGGGTGCCATAACTGGGCTGCCTATTTGGTTGTGACAAGATACCGTAGAAATTAATTTTGATTAAATATTTATACTAGAGACATAGCAGCACATCATAATTAGAGAATTTAATAGGAAATAATCTAATCAATATTATTTCCTACAGTCTTGCCATAATTATAGTCATCTAATAAGAAAGATTACTACGAATTATATATATATATGTGTGTGATGTGTGTGTGTGTGTGTGTGTGTGTTTGTGTGTGTGTGTATGTGTGTGTGTAGGAGGATCCATTCAACATAATACGAATGGTTCGTAGTATACAATACAGGGGAAATCAATGTCCATAGTTAGAGTCATTCTAATTGAGTGGCTTCCTATGACATATTATATATATATATTTATAATTTTAAATTATTGCGTGATATATTTGTATTTAAATCAAATACCGCAGAAATAATATTGCTAAATTATTTTCTATAATCTTTATATAGAAGCATATAATTATTTGATTGGTAATTATTCGATATATATTGAAAAAGAAAATCACACCATAATTAAAATTATTCTAATAGAAAATATTCCTAAGATATATATTCTATATTTTATAATTTAAATTATTTAATTAAATCACGCTATAATTAGAGTCATTCTAATAGAAAATAATTTAATATTATTTCCTGCAGACACAGACTCACATTTAACTAATCATAATTTTATAATCAGATGCAACAGAAAATATTTTTAATTAGAATATTTTCTATATTAGGAGATATAACAACATATCATAATTAGATTCATTTTAATATAAATAATCTAACTTATAGTCATTTATGTCATGCCATAATTATAGTCATTCTAATAGGCATTACTACGAATTATTATATATATTTAGGAAGATTCGTTCAACATAATACGAACGGTTCATAGTATACAATATAGTAGAAAAAATCATGCCATAATTAAGAAGCATTCTAATAGAATGGATTCATGTGATATACTCTATATATTTATAATTTAGATTATTGTGTGAAGTATTTATGGCGTTAAATCAAATACTATAGGAAATAATATTGATTAGATTATTTTCTATAATCTATTTATAGTAGTATATAATTATTTGATTGGTAATTGTTCGACGTATAAGGAAAAAAAATCACGCCATAATTAGAGTCATTCTAATAAAAAATATTTATGCGACATATTCTATATGTTTATAATTTAAACTATTTAATTAAATCACACAATGATATTTAGAGTCATTCTAATAGGAAATAATCTAACTAATATTATTTCCTGCAAAACATGTCATAATTATAGCCATTCTAATATGAAAGATTCTTATGAATTATTATATATATTTAGTAGGATTCGTAATATAATACGAACGGTTCATAGTATACAATATATGAAACTACCTTGAAGCCAAAAAAATATCTATTAAAATTGACTTTATTAGTGAGTTATCCGAAATAAAAATGCAATGGTATTTGAAAGTTCGTGTCGTGCGATTATGGATGGTCTCGATTGCAAAAAGACCGATACAATTTCAATAGAGATGTTACCGGCAGGATGAAAAGACATTTCTATCATCTTATTGTCATTATGAATACATATGTTGACTACTCTCATGATTGATATAATATAGATATTAAATTTTTTGTATGGAGATCGTCTCCATGCAACTGTAGGTAGGTATGTTATCCGCATATCTCTGGAGAAAAAAAAAAATAAATGAGTTGGACTAGTATATCATGAATAATTTTATTATTGGTCCAAGTAACATGAAATATAAGACTAATAAACACAAGTTGAGTGTTGACGCTTACTAATAGAACAACTGTGAACAAAATAAGTGATCCAAAATTCACTATGCATATCTTCAATCTATGTCTTATGAACAGTTAATTGACCAACTTGATGTTTTGACAAGAATGACTTATTTGGTAATTATCAAATTCACTTTTTATTTACATTAATTTGTTTTAGCAAACTGATGAATATTTTTTTAAATGAACTAGATATCATATGAGAGATTGTTAGTCACAGAGAAGTGCAATCACACAAGCAAGACAGCAAGACTAGTATTTTTATGAATATGAGGTACAAGATCACGAGTAAGCTCGTAAATATTATTAGAAGTAACTTATAGAGTTCAATATCATTATTTTTCTCAATGTGAAGTTGTGTTTTTTCAAGTAGGATGAAGAATATTCCAGCTACCTTTTGGGGTGAATTTGTTAAACAAATTATGTCATATTTGGAAGGAATTAGTGATAGCTCTGTTGTAGTGGTTATTCAAGAAAACATAAGTCAAAGGAGACGCTATTTATTTATTTCATTAGTCTTTGTTGATTTACCTGGTGGTCAAGTGAAAGAAATTTTATGATCATTTATTCATTTGATAATTTTATTAATTTAAGTTTTACTACCTTTCTGGCATTATTCGCGCATCGCGGGTACTAATGCCAGTTTTATTTAAATCAAATTTATATATTATCAAAAGGAGGGTAGTGTTAAGCTGTTGCGATTGAGAACTCGCTACTTGGTACTTTTACAACATAAAATATTTTATAAAAAAATTAAAAAAATTAAAAAAATTAAAAAAATTAAAAAAATTAAAAAAATTAAAAAAATTAAAAAAATTAAAAAAATTAAAAAAATTAAAAATTAAAATATTTAAATTAAGACACTACATAATTGCATATCATTATTTGATTAGAAATTATATGATGTGTAATGGGGGAAAATCACGTCACGATTATAGCTTATTCTAATAGAAAATGTATACGTTATATATATATATATATATATATATATATATATATATATATATATATATATATATATATATATATATATATATATTCATTCATTCAAATATACTAATCTTTTAAATTTTTATATACAAACTGTAATTAAGTCTTAAAATTACACAAAAATTAAATATGTAATATTCATATTTAATTAATTATAATTAGTTAATTACTTATAATTGTTAGACAAGAAAAGATTGTGAAAATTATTGTAAAGTCACTAATTATGGTAGTGATATATTTGAATTTAAATTAGATACTGTTATGGAAAAACTAATATAACATATAGATTAGAATATTTCCTATAATACATCCATATTAGTATATAATTATTTGATTTCCAATTATAGGATATATATGAAAAGATTAATGTCATAGTTAGAGTCATTCTGATAGAAAAATGGCCATGATATATTCTATATATTTATAACTTAAATAACATAAAGATTGTAAAAATTTATTGCTTATAACTAATTTTAAGTCGTGATATATTTGTATTTAAATCAAACATTGCAGAAATAATATTGATTAGATTATTTCTTATAATTAGAGACATAGCAGCATACAATTGGTTTGATTGGCAATTATATGATATATATATATATATATATATATATATATATATATATATATATATATATATATATAATTTTAAAATTAAATTAGCTTTTATCAATTTTTTTAGTTATAATTAAAGATAATTATGACATATTCTATATATTTATAACTTAAATTATACAAATTAAAGGTCAGAAAGTTTATTGCTTTTAACTAATTCTGGCATGATATATTTGTATCTAAATCAAATATTGTAGAAATAATATTGATTAGATTATTTCCTGTAATTAGAGAAATAACAATATATAATTATTTGATAGGCAATTATATGATATATATGGGGAAAAATAGTCACGCCATAATTAGAGTCATTCTAATTAATTAAATATTTTTATGACATATTTTATATATTTATAACTTAAATTATTTAATTAGTACTAATGTACAAGAAAAGATTGTGAAAATTTATTAATGCGTAGCGCCAATCATGGCGTGATTTATTTAAATTTAAATAAGATAAAAAAAATAAAAAAAATAAAAAAAATAAAAAAAATATATAATTATAGAATAAAAATATAAGTTAAACATAATAAAACTGATAATATATAAAATTCTTCAAGGGTTTTTTTGTAACTTTCTATATATTTATAACTCTACATATTATTAAAAGGAGGTAGTGAAGCATGAGATTAAACCAAGTGGTAAATTGAGAACTCGCCACTTGGCACTTTTACAACAAAATATTTTAAATTATTAAATATATTTAAAAATGGATATTACTAATAATGAAAAGATTATGAACATTTATTATAAAGCACTAATTATGGCGTGATGTATTTATTATTTAAAATATAGAAATTAAAATAATTTTTATAATTAGAGACTTTGTATCAATGAGATAGTCACGCAAATATTCAAAAGATCTTAAAAAAATATGTTCTAAAATTGACTTATCAATGAGATATCCAGAAAAAATGCAATAGTGTTTGAAAGTTCGTGTTGTGCGATTATGGATGGTCTAATCACAAAGACAAATAATTCAATTTCAATAGAATGTTATTGCAGGATGAAAAAGTATTTGTATCATCTTATTATTATTACAAATGCATATGTTGACTACCTCTTATGAATATATAGATATTGAATTTTTTTATAGAAAGATTGTATCCACGCAACTGTGGGTAGGTATATAGATATATTTTATAGATATATCGCATGTTCAGAGGTAAAAGCCATGATATGTTATCTGCATGTTTCAATAAAATTTTAGTTTATGATAATGATGGACAAATAACAAATGAAGCTACAAGTAGTGTGCATTGAAATTTATCGTAATTTTCGATTTGATACGCTTATTAAATAAATTTATCATTAACTATTATCTATTATTATTCTCTTATAATTTTTTTGTTTTAATGTATTTCATAGGTTGCATGTTTGGTGGAACTTGAAAAATCTTCAAGTACTAACTATATGATAATGAATTCGATAGAGGATGGACAAATCAATTGTGACAACTTAAGGAAAAAGAGGTTTTAATATTGCAATAAATGTTATATTAGTTAAAATGTGATGAGAACTGTAGATATAAGTTTCTTGCATTATTAGTCATATGTCCATTACTGTATCTGGTCTTGAAGTTTTTTTTTTGACGAAGTTTTTTTTTGACGTGCAATGGTAATGATTAAGAATTTAAATGGCACCCCCAAAAGTGTGGTGAAGCTTATAACTTTTATTGCTTTATTTTAGTTTATAGTTCTGTATTGAAAATCTGTTCAATTTCTTAATTCTATTGATCTTTCACAATACAATTATAAATATTTGGCTTTTTATTTAATTATGTGTCATGTATCTATTAGATATCCGAATGATTAACTTGAGGTTAAATAGTTCGAGGTTAATTTGATCCCTAATGACCATCTTTTACAAACTAATTTAAATATGACTCTGTATATTTTTTTAAAATATTCAGTAACTTGTTTTAGTTTCTTTTCATTTTATTTTTTTGATGTCTCTTAGTTGTTAAATTGATTGAAGTGTCACCCGTGAATTCGCCAAATTTATAGTTATTGTGCTGCTTTATTTTGTTTTAGTTAAGAGATGATTTATAATGAATTAATTTTTATGGATTATTTAAGAAAATATAAGTCAAAGGAAATATTGGTATTTATTTCATTAGTCTTTGTTGATTTATCTGTTGCTCCAAGTGAAAGAAGTTTTTATAATTATTTATTCGTTTGATAATTTTGTAAATCTGGGTTAGTTTTATAATCTATATTTTAATAATATATTTTTAAATACTAATTAAAATTATAACTTAAAATATTAATATTAATTTAATTTAATTTTAATTAAATTACATGTTTTTTTTTTTGTTTTTCTAATTTTTTAAAAAATAAATTGGCTTTTTGACGTGCAATGGTAATGATTAAGAATTTAAATGGCACCCCAAAAGTGTGGTGAAGTTTATAACTTTATTGCATTATTTTAGTTTATAATTCTTATTGAAAATTCATCAATTTCTTTGAGTTTTATTGATCTTTGCAATTCAATTATAAATTATTTGGCTTTTTTATTTAATTATGTGTCATGTATCTATTAGATATTGTCTCAATGATTAACTTGAGGTTAAATAGTTCGGTGTGTTAATCTGATTCCTAATGACCATCTTTTACAAACTAATTTAAATATGACTCTGTATATTTTTTTTAAAATATCCAGTAACTTGTTTTAGTTTCTTTTCATTTTATTTTTTTGATGTCTCTAGTTGTTAAATTGGATTGAAGTGTCAAATTCAGTAATTTGCCAAAATTTATAGTTATTGTGCTGCTTTATTTTATTTTAGCTAAGAGATGATTTGCAACGAATTAATTTTTATGGATTATTGGCAAAAACAAAGTCAGCAAAAAAGTCATTGAAAAGCTGCTTGCCAACTGTTGGATTTCTGCTAAACTTCAAGGAAATAATTTTCTTTTATGGTCAGTCTAGAATAAGCTGACACTTGTAACTAAAGTTAGTTTAGAAAATCTGCAGCCTAATAACAGCATTTTCAAACAGCTTATCCGTGCGTCACGCAGATACTAATATTAATTTAATATAATAGTAAAATAAAACTGCAAAAGTACTCATCAAAATTACTTTTTAAAAATAAATTAGTGTTGTAAAATTTAGGCTATTAATGATTTGAAATGTATACTCTGAAAAAGGGCAAAAAAGGATGGGTTTTTGAAGATAGGGAATGGACGAATGATAAAGCTTTAGGGATCAACGTGGCACCCGCCATAACTAATTTCTCTTTCTCCCTCCTAAAGAGACGACACGCAGAAGCAGAGGCTTAAGTTAACCATACACAACACCCACCCACCCCACCCATCCAAAATGGCGGCGGTTGCAGCAGCTTACTCCACGGCTGCCACTGCCCTTTTTACTACTCATTTGCCACTTTGCTCTACCGCTAAAGCCGCCCCATTTTGCTGCTCTGCCCTAACTTATCTTCCACCTCGAGTCTCTGCCACAGTTCTTTCCTCTTCCTTTCAAATTTGCAGGTATATTTTCGAGATTGTTTCAAAATGTTTGCTGCCATTTGATTTTTGCAACTTTTCAAATGTTTTATTGAGTGAAAAATCACAGGTTTTTTGAGTTTTATAACTGAACTATGAGGTATTAAGTGTTACTTTTATCACCAAATATTTATCAAAAACACATTTTATCTATCACTTACTTTTTCAACCTAAAATATCAACCATTATTCAAGAATAGAAAATGAGCAATTCATAATTAAAGTGTGTTTGAATAAATATTTGGCGATAGTTAGATACTAAACTCATTCACCTAACAGTTCAAATATAAAATTAAAAAAAATGTGATACTTTAGGTGTTCAGTGTTCACTCTTAATTAGTTCTAGTTTTGAACTTTTATGTGATGCTTTCTTTTTCTATCATTATTTTATTTTCCTTTACTACCACTAGTGATTTATAGGTCAAATTAATATGTTGAGCTTTGTACTTGGTGAAACACCCTTTTCTAAAATAGAAGACATATTGAGCCTGTGTGATTAGCTTATCGTAAATAGCTGATAAGTATTAAGTATTAAGTATTGAAAAATATTTTAAGTGCTGAAACTGATTTTATGAATAGGCAGTCAATGTTTGGATAGAAGTGCTAAAACTATTAATAAGCAATTGTTGTGTTTTGTAAAAAAGTGCTTATTAGCGCAAAAGAATGAGTAAAATAACTCTAAAATATTTATAACAAGAACTATAAATTTAAAAATATCCATGTAACGTAAAGGAGGAACAATGGATGCAAAGTGAAGAGGAAGTAAGAAGTTCTATTTTGGAAAAGATTTGTTGAGAATTTTAAAAAATATTAAGGATAAAATTGTAAAATTTTTGGCTGATTTTGGCTTATAATAACTTTGGTATTTACCAAACACGAGATTAGCTAAAAGTACTTATAAGCTAGTTTAACCAACTTATAAGTTTAGCCAAACATCCTCATCGTCTGCCCCTTTTAGAGTAAAGCATTACTTGTCCTCTTCTAGCATTTCTTTGCGTGCTGCAGGAGATGTTGTTGGGGTATCATTTCCTCGCTTAGGTTCGGGCTAGTTTCTTCTTGTTTTAGTTATCTTTCACCAAAAAGAAAGAGAAAAACATAACTTGTCCCAAGTTCGGATAAAGGAAAGACTGTCTGGGTTGACCGCAAATGAAATTCTTTTCTTCTTAATAGCTGTTACTATGAGTTTCCTGCATCTGGGGAATGTTTGAATAGAGAACGGATGCAAAAAGATTCATAAACAGATGTCAACTGGTTCAGATTGAGGTTTAGTTGATTGATTGATAGATTTTTTGGTATGTAATACTATCTCTTTGTTCTACTTTAAAACATTTCATGGAGCATCATGTTGAGTTGAGGCATTTGAAGTTGATCATTGAACTTGAATGTGTCAATTCTTTAGATATGTTTCCTTAGTAGATTGTAGTTAGTGTGTTTTATTTTATGATTTTTTTCCTGAAAATATCCTCTTTTGTTTTCTTTTCTTTACTACTTTAATAGATTAGATTCATGGTATATTCCTTTCGAACAGCTACACTGATAAGTTTGCAGACACATATCCCTGTCTGAAAAGGTGCTAACTTGTACACTAAAAGATCTGATGTGCTTGTTGCCATTCTGTTACAATGATCGATAAATTACTTACACATTTGTGATGACTTGGGTAGAAGCTTAAATCATTTGGTCTTAAACTAAACTATTGTTATACCTTTGACTGGGGAAGTGTTTTAGAAGCTAAGAAAGTTTCTCCTTCCGGGTCTGTAAAATCAGAGTTCGATCGATACTCATGCAGTGTACTAGGCCTTCTAGTTCTGTCATGCACTAGCTTAAAATTTTTTATCTTACCTTTGGAAATCTAAATTACTGTGAGATTAGCTTTTGCAATTCTTTGGGTACGATGTCTTATCCTTTGGCTGAATATTAATACCGATCAACAAAATTTGGTGCAAGTGACTCTTGTCATTTTACATTTAGCTCATGTACTGCTTAATTGTGATATAAGAGCTTCATATATCATGTGCTACTTCTGGACTTTGATTTAGTTATTCAGTGAGTATTGTCCTTAGCTGCTTTGCACCCAGTGCTATCTTAAAATTGGCATCTGAAGCCACTTTAAGGTTCCTTACATCAAGGAAAACAACATCTGAAAATGGATAGCAACTTGTAATTTCCTTTTTTTTCCTCCAGAAATAAATAGGAATTTAATAATGTAAGTTATACATTATTTGGATACCTTTTAGGCAATGAAGTAGTTACTAGCATTTTCTACTTTCCAGTATCCTTTTCCATTAACTGGCGATTGACAATTTAACCTAGTTTTGGTATATTCACTAAGTGCTTTTCATTTGCGCTTTCAATTGTTATTGGAGTTTCAAAAATTTCCATGCTTCTTACTAAGGGATAAGGGTATCTTTGCAATGCAAAGGAGAATGTCATAAACAGTGATGAATGACTTTCTATTGAATGGCTTAAAGTTGAGAGTACATCCCAGTCTTTACTCTAATGCACATTTTGTGCGGAAATGTTGATGTTTTAGTACTTTAAAGTTTAGAGACCAATACCGACGATCATGTTTCATGGGCATTGTGATAGTACTGTGTATATAAAACCAAAAGTTTGCAGTAAATCCCTGGCCAAAGCTGGAACTTTTTTCTATCTAGATTATAATGGTTTTATGCAGATAAGGTCCAGAGCAGATAAGAGAAAACCTCTTGTTGCTGGCTTAATGCTGTTGCTTACACAGTTACATTAAACCTTAAATACAAGTGATGAGCATCATATTGGTATGATGTTTTCTCTTTTCGAAGATAATACTTGTTCCTGTTGTTGTACTTATGATTTATGTTGATGTCCTGTAGCAGAATCCAAAAGGTCTTCGCTACTCCAGGTTAAAGCCTCTTCATCTGAAGAAACTTCTATTGATACTAGTGAATTCCTAACGGAGCTAAATAAAAAGGTAAACTGGATGGCTTGGCGCCTGAGAAAAAAATGCATCTTCTCTGCTGCAAATAGTAAAATCATTTGGTAGTCAATATCTCTTTTGTTGCATCTCTTTGAGGTTTATCAAAGATCTAAACCTTGTTTTGTACATGGTGCATCACCATAGAGTGTTAGTTATTTATTCCTGCAAAATACTTGTAGAGCAGTACTTGTCAGTTTGTAACATTTACAATGTCTTGAGATTTTCTTCAATTTAATAATAGGGTAGATCATTGAAGTGAATCTCTAATAGTTAAATAGTATCATGTCATGATAACTTTAATAGTAGATTCAATGCAACCATGGACTTCTTGTTCTTTTTACTTTCACTAGAGTTTTCTTCATAGTTTTTATCTGCTGAACGCTCTCCAATTTCGGGTACATATTACACATTTTTGTTAAGTTGGAATTCTTTCAAATGGAGACAATGCGAGAGTCCCTAAAAATACAATTAAAGAATCATTAGAGATGCATTTTAATTTACTGATTGGAATAGATAGCTTTTCATTTTAATACGAGATAGGATTTACCTATTTTTATCCGTTTAATATTTATGAACAAATTTGTTTACGTCTAATTCACATTGAATATTGTGTATTGATTACAGTGGGATGCTGTTGAAGACAAGTCGACAGTGCTACTTTATGGTGGTGGGGCCATTGTTGCAGTTTGGCTATCTTCAATTCTTGTTGGTGCCATCAACTCAGTTCCTCTGGTAAGTAGATTGATGGAATAAGATAATTGTTTTACTTAAGGAACTGCTTTAAGAATGTTCCGAGTCTTTTCCCTGCTATAGGTTTCTGAATTTTCAGTTGTATGGAAGACTGAGATCCTGTCTTTAATAGATCTCTTCTGTGATTTGGCCCAACCATCAGAGTCACTAATGTTTCTCCTCTTGCTGCAGCTACCAAAAGTCTTGGAGTTGGTAGGACTTGGATATACTGGATGGTTTGTCTACCGCTACCTTCTCTTCAAGGTAAGATCGCGGGATTAGTTTACATTTTCTCTTTAGCATTTCAAAATTCCACCACAAAAAGGGTATTTTAAAATTAAATTATTTGGCTAGACGTTTAAGAAAGAAAGACTTTTGAAATATGTGGTCCAAAACAAGCCTTAGATATTTGTGTGACTTCTGATCTCATTGAGGGTAAAAGTAGAAATTTAAAATTAAATTATTTCTAAATATAAAAAGGTGACATATATTTTTGGGACAAATTAAAAAGGAAAGTATGTCACATAAATTGGGATTGATGGAGTAAATGTTTTCCTGCTGAATCACATTTGCTGTAGGTTTTCACTTGAGATATGGAATTGATTGAGCTTTAAAACAAACTGAGGGCTAGTTTTCTTTTTCCCATATGTTAAAATAAAGCTTATTGGGTAAATATTCGAAAGCTTGCACTTCTATAAACTAGTAGCTTTCCATATAATCTTCTGTGCACTGAATGAAAGCAATCAATTATATCATAGAGGTTCCTACTCTCTGTCAACCTAGACTAGTTGAGGTGCACGCTAACTGGCCCATACACCACTATTATTTAAAAAACCTCTCTGTGTCTTACTTATTTTCAAGAGGGTAGATGTTCTTATAGTGGACCAGATAGTCTTGAAAGCACAATTTGAATATCCATCTGGGCATCTTGGAGTTGGCCTCAGATTGCCACAATGCATTCATGGCCCGAGTTTGCAAGGTGGTCTGCTACCTTATTATTTCCTATGTGGGTGTTAACTAATCTTCATAAAATTGTAGTTTAGCAAGTCCATCCAGTTTCAAGGGATAGTGTTTGTGGATGAACCTACCTTAAGCTAAATAAATAAAAGAGGGACTGCAGCTTGGTTCTGATAACTCCCCTCTACATCACATTCCTCCACGGTCAGTCATACCGTCAAACCAGTCCAAATCGAGATACTTCAATGTTATCATTGTGCTGTCTGTTTCAGTCTTATGAACATCGTGTAACCATGACAAATCTGAAGTCAGCATCGAGTATGACAAAACTAACATTCCTGCAGTAATCCCCTGTTGGTCTATGGTGTATCTCATATTGTAAGATGAAGTGACCCTGAGTAGCAGGTCCATCATGAATAAAAACTTCGAAGATATTGAAATAACTGCACAAAAAGAATTACATGACTACTGTTGAATCAGGGTAGTGTTTGCGTGGAGATGCAATGACTTACAAGAGATTTGAATTTATTGTTCTTGCTGACAGTCAAGTAGAAAAGAATTGGCGGAAGAGATTGAGGAATTGAAGAAGAAATTTGCAGGAACTGAATAAATGCATGTACTTTGATGTCAAATTCACGGTGAATGAATTCCAGCACCAACGCAAATGGGCTGTTAGTTTCTTGTACAAGAGGCATATGCTCATGTGAAGTAAGAGTAAGTTTTGATGTAATTTTCTATATCCTAGCACATCTTCAAAGAAGATTCAATGTTTCACTTTCATTTATTAGTGTTATAACTCATTGTCTGCTTTTGCATCTTGTTACACTAAATTGTTCTGTAAATAAGACAGTTAAGTGCTCAAGGCAAATAAAATTTTGAAATGGAGCACACGGTTATTGCCAAAGGGCCAATGTTGCAACTTGCAACAAGACTTTTCAGCCCCTTTTTTTTTTCCATACGTATCCTACCCGCTACGGATCTTAATGAAGTATAGTAACGTGCCATTGGAAATAACATATTATCCGTTTCATCCAAGCATAAATATTCATACATAAACCTAAACTCATAAAAGCTCTGAATCATATATATTACTTCTATAGAACACACCCTAGTAAAAGTGATTGAGAAACAATAACTTCAGATTCTGTCAATGTCCTCATCCTCAAACTCAATATAACCATCAGCTGCCTCGTCCTCCTCGTCCAATCCATCAGCGACACCCTCATTGAGCCTAATGTTCTCCGGCAACTCTCCATATGCCTTCAATAGCCTGGCCTCATCTGGCATGTACTTCAGAATCACATCGGCTTTATCATCCTTTTAAAATCCAAATATAATGAAGTTAAAAAATCCACATTCTACCAGAACTAAGACAACTCAAATAAGATACAGCCGTCCCAACTGCTCCAACTTGAGAAGTCAGTAATTGACTGACTTGATTAACTCTGTTCCTCATCCGCAATTCATGATCAGGTCATAAAAGTATTTACAGGCAATTTTAAGAAAAATCATTACATCAAAAGGGAGGAAAAACTCACAAATCAAGTACACAAAACGAATTTCACAAAAGAGTTACATACAAAAATCACTATATGGATCGATATACCTGATAATCACGAAGACCAACGAGAACGATGTCACCGGCTGCAATCCAAACTTTCTTGTGCATCTTACCACGTATGTGACAGAGACGTTTAGTTCCATCGATACACATAGCTTCACATCGTCCGTTACCTAACATACGCTGTACCTGAGCGTATTCCTGTCCATCTTCTTTAAAAATAAGTTCTCTTTTCTCGTCATCAGCTTCGTTCTTCCCTCTCTTCCTGTTCTTACCTCCCTTTCCCTTGTTCTTCGGCATGATTTCCTTCTAATTTCTCCTTTTGTCCAAAACCCCTAATTCTAATTTCTTTGATTGAAGAGAAAGAGAGAGAAAGAAAAACCCTAAAACACAGAGAAGAAAGTAGCTGCTGTTTTTCCTTTTCGGATCGAGGGGTTTGGTTTGTTTTCTCGTATTTATAGGCAGGAATTCTTTTCCTGCTAGAAAAACCA
>JACEIK010011037.1:3584-16520 GCA_018107945.1 Datura stramonium
CGGTTCTTAAAAAGAGCCACTATATTACTTGCACGACCTGTACACTTGCGGACGCGCTCGATGTGAAAAAGAGTCGTCACTGCCCTAAATTCAGCGATAGATAGGGAATCATCTTGGGAAGCTATCGGGGCTAGTGGGGCTGGTCTGTTGACATTACCGGCCCTTCTACCATTACCGCGTCTGCGAGGCATGGTTCATTGAAATGAAACAAAGCACAAATTAGAATGACATTTCTGGAATTTAACTTTAATTCACGATAAATAATATGAAAAAAGAGAGTTTTCTTAATAACATCTTGCAGCTTCCTCGTAATAAGTGTGGCGTGCTTCACACCCATGACAAGGACTCTACTCGATGTAGCTTTTATACTTTATGAGGATACTCTAAACCTAGGGCTTTGATACCAAGTTTGTCATGCCCTGAGACTGCACCCTGCACGTAACACGGTACTTGAGGTCACAAATGACCCCAAGTTAACCCCTGGTCTATCATGCACTAGTATTCTGAGTTAAACAAGCACATCGGAAATTTTAAATAAAAACATAAAGGTAATTTGTGAAAGTTTAAAATAAAACTTAAAATATGAAAACTGAAAAATCTGTAGCTCTGAAAGCCTTCTAACTGATTAGTTACTGGGACAAGCACCCAGCTAACTCTAAGTCTAAAGTAAAACTGCAGCTAACTATAAGAAAATGAAAATAAGACCCTCAAATGATGAGGACTCACACTTAATCTGTGGTTGAGGAGGAGCTGAAAAGTGGCTACTAACTCTGCTAGATCTAGGAACCTGTAGCTATATCATGAAATGATATAGCATCAAAGTATGTGTCGGTACTTTGAAAGTAGTGAGTAAGTGAGAGGTATAGATAACATGAAAGAACTAGTAACTAAGTTGAAATGACATGAAATGACCAACTGAAATTACTGAAAAACTGAAAAAACTAGAATATAACTGATATGGTCAATAATGACCCTGACTGATGGTCATAAACATGCCCTAATTCTGAAATATTAAGTATAAGATATTGTACTGTATTGATCTGAACTGAACTGAGAAATCTGAGAGTGACTGAACTGACTAGTGGGAGAGTCTATGACCGACATTTAACCATGTGTGCTAGCCGTGGAGTGTGATGTATACACCCCACTGGTAGGACCCAATATACCGTTCAAGGGTATAAAGGAATGAACTGAGTGATCACAAAAGTCTAGGGACAATCAGGCCAAGTAATACTGTAACCTACGCTGGCAACGTAGTTCTGGGAACATGGGTGCACTGGAACCCCGGCCCGCTCGGTGCTAATTCCTACTCCCATTGCAAGTGTATACTGAATTGCTAAGCTGATAGCTAGAAATTGGGGTCTACGACTAGTCAAGGACATATAACTGAAAGCACCCTAAGAATCTTATCGGACATGATTCTGAAACTGGGTTCTAGACTGGTCAGAGTTGCTTATCTGAAAGCGTCATAACCGTCTAAGAACAAACTGTAAACTGAACTGGGGTCCTAGGGCTGGTCAGATCTATATATCTAAAATTTCATGACCGCCTAATGGACAAAAAATTAGATTCTGAGTCTGATTCTGATAATTGGGAAACACCACTGACACCTCGGGATAAGACTGTAGTCAAACGGATCAGCTGACAATTCATAATAGCTCTGAAGATGTTCTACGTTGTACTAAACTGAACTACTAAGAAGCTAATAGAGAACTCAACACATTCAAACAATATGGGAATTACACAATATAGTAAAATCTCAAGAATTAAAGAAATCTCATCCAAAAAGGCTAGAAATCATTCCTATCAATGGAATAATTGCTCAACACATTTATAATGAGAATTACTAGGAAATTCAGCCCAAAACGTACTTCACAAACAGGATGGAATTTAATAAACAAATTAGCCTTTACTCGAAAAATTTGGGGCTTAAATTCGCTTTGGCAAGAATATCAATGATTCACTAAGGAACTGATGAAGATCGTATGAATAATAAGTCGGCCATAGTGATCCGGGAGTCCCGTGTGGAAGGGCTCTAGCTCAAATAAACATTGATAATAACTCAATTGAAACTAACGGAAACCAATGTAAAGTCTCTTCATATTCGAAAATCTCAGGGGTAATCTGATAGNATCTGATAGGGGAATTATGGGAGGGTTTAGGGGGATAAAAGGGAAGGACAATTCCTTTCTTCAATTCCCACATACTTGACAAAAATCCTTTCGGAGAAGAAACTTGAACTGCTGCAAGAGATGAGAAGCCTTGGTCTTGCTTGGAGGGTTCTTGAGAGGAGAACTTTTGATGTTTCTGAGAACTGAGAGTAGAGAATGAGGGATGAACCGTTTTTCCCTACTAAAACATCTAAAATTATTACTAAAACAACGTAATTAAAAGCTTGGGAGTAGGAAATTACTAAATATCCCTTAGAATTTTGCTGGCAAAAATTGCCAGGTGCCCCTAACGGGTGACCTAACGAGTCGTGGTGGCTGACCACGACTCGTGATCACTCCCATCAGGTACACTGGCTAAAAATTCAATAAGGCTCGTAATGGGGGACATAACGAATCATTCCTGGGGACCACGACTCATTGCCCCCACCCGTCAAGTACACTAGTCAACAAAATATATTCCTACTCAGGCCTGACCATGAGTGACCTAACCGGTCGTGGTCAGTGACCACGACTTTGAAGTCCCTCGTTGGGTACACTTCCTCCCTTCTCCAAAATCTCAAACCTCCTTCTCACGGCTCATCTAATGAGTCGTGGATCACTTAATGAGTCATTAGGCTGGTCGTCCTGTAGCTCTTATGCAACTTTTCCATATTTCTAGATTTAAGTCCCGAAATTAGATTTTGAGTTTCCGGGGCATTACAAGTGTGCCACGCCACACACCCATGGAAAAGACCCTACTCAACATGGATTTCAGAAAGCCTAGAACACTTCAAAACCTAATGCTCTGATACCAAGTTTTTCATGACCAAACATAGGCCCTGATCTACACATGGAACTGGGAACCATAAATTGATCGAAGTCAACCTATGAAATGAACATGATAATTAAGGAACAATATTAAAAAAAACTGATAACTGAATTTTGAAATAGTGGAAATCTAAATAACAAAATGTCTAGCTAACAATAATATCATAAAACTGAGTATGAAGCTGAATATACCAATCTATGTTAGAAAAGCCTCTACTAACTAATGAAATGCTGGGACAAGCACCCATCTATCTCTAAATATGGATCAAACTGACATAATGATACTAAAAATAGATGCCCTCGGAGGATGAGGACTCACCCAAAGTAGGGCCTGAACTGGAACGGAAGCAGGACTAACGGTGCGGCTGAGTCTAATCGTTAGGACCTGTACATTAAATGATACATCATAGAGTATGTGGTCTATACTTGGAATGTATTGAGTTTGTAAGATAAGTAAATAGGTTGAGTAAGTATTAACTGAATTCATGCACATAACATATATCATAAGATCATGAGAGTAAGGGACTACATGATGATATCTGAAAACATATATAGTTGTAAACTGAATTTCATATCTAAATAGAATGACCCAAAGCTAAAAATAGAATCATTTGGCTTGCCATAACTGGAATCATAAGTAAAAGCTAAACTGATCATTGGGTTAAACCTGTTGAAAACATGATATCATAAGTAATAAGCATGTAAAACTGAAATCATGAGGAACATTAGGAGACTCGTCATATAACCTACTCCATCACAATAGATATTATGTGATGCCCCAACTATTACACTAGAGTGGTTAGAGCCATTAAAAATCTTGCTAGGTCTAAGGACTCTACCATGATATCGATATCAAGCTGAAGGCCCCTTGCCAGCAGGGAAAACTCTCTTGAGAGACCCCTAAACATATATATAAAAATACATTGGCATGCAGTTCTTAGATCGGGGAACCTTGGAACCCCAAGCCTACTCGATGCTGGACACTGATCTCAAAAAACATGCGTAGTGCTCCCATCATTTTTCAACGAAGCTAAAATTGTAACCACATGCATAGTCTAAAATATGAACGTGGGGAATCTTGAGTCTAAAACATATGTTAAGCTGATCTTATTAGCCTTGGCTAAATCTTGACAACATACTTAACATGAGTGGGCTTGCTCAAATCTTAAAATCATGCATCCTTGTAATAGACTTCAGAAATCAAAATCATAGATTCATACATGGGTAATTGTAAATCTACATACATGATAGATACTTCATCTTACTTGAAATCATCAATCATAAACTAGACTATTTATGAACATGATAATTGGGCATAATTTTCTTAAATTTGAAATCACAAATTTATAATTAAAATAGATATAAAGTCTACCTATGAATCTTAAAACATGCTTCAAAACATGAAGGGAATTGACCCATAAATAAATAATAGAGAATTTCATAAAATTAAGCTAAAATCCCATAAGATAATGCCATTGAATTCATGAATTTGAGGAGAACTTTGGGCATAAGAGTGGAAGGAAACTCTCATTTATAGACCTACATACCTGGGTAAACTGAATCTACACTTGTGTTTGAAAGCCCAAGAGATTTAGAGAAGAACTTTAAGAATTCTAGGCTTGATTTTTAATGGAGAGGTCTAAGATTGCATGAATGGCAGGGGAATGGTTAGAGTAGTCTTAACCCTCTTAATAAACCTCTTTCAAAGCTTACAAAGACGTAGTTTAAGGCTTAGGAGCTCTGAACTTATGAAAATACACTTACTAATTTGCAAGAAAACTTATATCGCCAATTATCACGAGGGACCTAACGAGTCGTTCGGTCCACTAACGACTCATGGTCCACACTCATTACCTTCGCTGGATAAATCTTCATTCACTGAACATCCTCAACTAACAACTGACACAACAAGTCGTTAACAGGGACGACGACTCATTACCTCCTATCGTTGTCACCACCAGACGTCCCATACTATCCAAGGCCTCCCGACCAACGAGCCACCTAGAAAGTCATGAAGTGACACCATGACATTTTCCTCTATCTATTTCCAACACTACAATTCAATCTCTCACACACTTAACGAGAGACACCATGACTCATGGGGTGACACCGAGACTCGTTGCCCCACCCGTCAAGTCCTAGAGCAAAATCTCATCTTCCAACTTAGAACACACTCAAGGGGTCACTGGATGATCTATCCAGTGACATTATGGGTCACGTGACGAGTCGTTCTATGAACTAGTGCAAATTTTCCTGCTTTCTCAGTTTCAACCCTCGGGTCAGATTATAGGGACTTTTAGGGTGTTATAGAAAGTCATTGTGTCCATTTGTTCCCAGCACTTCTGAAAGTACACTTTCTGATTTCAAGCCCTCTTCACATAATGGTTCACAGGACGAGGTGTTGCCACTAGTGATGACTCATTATTTTTCTCATATTCCATACTTGGCCCATTTTTAACTTATTTTACCCTATTCACTTTCCAAATCTATTTCCTTGCAACACTGAACAAAAACACCTCATATCCATATAAACATACCTAGATTAGCATTTTTTTATTTTTTTTAAGTGTCGAAAGTACCGTAAAACCATGCCACATCAAACTCCTTATTTGTTGGTATATAGACAAAACTAGTTGTACCTGCAGAAGTTGAAATTCCATCCATTTGAATTAATGTGAAAGCTAAAATTAATGATGATGAATGGGTTTAGGCCCGATTGGTTCAATTGAGCTTGATTGATGAATAGAGGTTAACATCAATATGTTATGGAAAATTATATCAGAGAAGAATGGAACGAGCATATAACAAAAGGGTGTGTCTTAAGAATTTTTAAGTGGTTCAGTTAGTATTGAGGCATATTCTCCCCTACCAGGCTGAAACGAAAGGCAAGTTCTCTCCTTTGTGGAAAAGAAAGATGGCTCACTGTGAATGTGTATAAATTATAGGCAGTTGAATAAAGTTACTATTAAGAATAGGTATCCCCTACAAAGAATAGATGACTTGTTTGATCATCTGCAGGGAGCAAAATACTTCTCAAAGATTGATTTAAGGTTAGGGTACCACCAGGTATGGGTTCGAGAGAAGGATATTTTGAAAACAACCTTTAAAACCAGATATGGCCATTTTGAGTTTCATATTATGTCTTTCGGGTTGACGAATGCCCCAAAAATGTTTATGGATTTGATTAAGAGCATAGTTAGGTTTTTTTTAGATTTTCTCATGATAGTGTTTATTAATGACATTCTGGTATATTCACAGTCAGAAGCTGAACATAGAAATCATCTGCGAATAGTACTGTAGATCCTCAGAGATTCCAAGTTATATGCAATGTTTTGGAAGAGTGAGTTCTGGTTAGATTCTATATCTTTATAGGGCCATATTATGTTATATGCAGGCATTCAGGTGAATCACAAAAAATTGAGGTGGTAAAGACTTGGCCCAGACCCATAACTCCAACTAAAGTTCGTAGCTTCCTGGGGTTAGTCGGGTATTATAGAAGGTTTATCGAACGATTCTCTTCCCTATAAGCACCATTGACGAAGTTGACTCAAAAATAAGGTATGCTCCAATGGACTGAGGCTTGTGAACAGAATTTCCAAGAGTTGAAAGACAAACTGACATCTGCGCCAGTATTAACCTTGCTAGAGTGTTCAAAGACTACACTATGTACTGTGACATTTCCGATAGTGGGCTAGGATGTGTTCTGATGCAGCATGGTAAGGTAATTGCATATGCTTTGAGGCAACTAAAAAAACATGAGAAGAATTACCCCACCCATGATCTAGAATTAGCCGCAGTCATTCATGCTCTGAAAATTTGGAGGCATTACTTATATGGTCTTCATGTAGACATCTTCACTAATCACAAAAGCCACCAGTATATTTTCAAATAGAAAGAGTTGAATTTATGACAATATCATTGACTTGAGTTGCTAAAAGACTATGACGTAGACATCTTGTATCACCAAGGAAAGGCCAACATTGTAGCCGAAACCTTGAGTCGTAGATCCATGGGTAGCCTATTGTATTTGAGGCAAGAAAAGAGAGAATTAGCTTGAGAGCTGCACCAGTTGTCCAGTTTAGGGGTCTGATTAATGGACTCAAATGATAGTGGGGTTGTGATTCAAAATATTGCAGTGTCATCTCCGGTGGTGGAAATGAAAGAACGACAGTACGAAGACCCAAGCCTGGTACAATTTAGAAGTAAAGTTCAACAATAAGGGTTATTGGCCTTTGATATAATAGTGGATGGAGTTTTGAGATTCAGAGGCCGACTTAGTGTCCTAGATATGTCAGGGCTTTGGCAGAAAATTATGGTAGAGGTACATTACTCCCGTTAGTCACTTCACCGAGCTTGATTAAAAATGTACAATGACATAAAAGAAATCTACTGGTGGCATGGGATGAAGAAATATATTGCTGAGTTTGTAGGAAAGTGTCCCAATTTCCAAAAGGCAAAAGCTAAACATCAGTAAACTTGCGGGCTGACACTAGAGATAGTCGTGCCTATGTGGAAGTGGGAAGAAATCAATATAGATTTTGTTATAGGTTTACCTCGAACAAGACGTAAATTAGACACTATTTGGGTCATTATTGATAGGCTGATGAAATTAGCTCATTTCTTGCTAGTCAGGACCATGTTCTCAGCCAAAGATTATGATGAGTTGTACATTAAAGAGATAGTCTAACTTCATGGTGTTCCAGTATCTATCATCTCTAACAGTGGGGCAAAATATACAGCTAGATTCTAGAAGTCATTTTAGAAAGTTTTGGCGATGTAGGTTAATTTGAGTACAGCCTTTCACCCCCAGACAGATGGCCAAGCAGAGCACACCATTTAGACGCTCAAAGATATGTTACGAGCATGTGTGCTAGAATTTAAAGGAAGTTGGGACAATCACCTACCTCTTATTGAGTTTTCATATAACAACAGTTACCATTCTACCATTAAGATGGAACCTTATGAGGCTTTATATCGGCAAAAATGCAGGTCCCCTATAGGATGGTTTGATGTAGGTGAATCAGGGTTGATTAGACCTAACATGATACATCTGTCAGAAGAGAAGGTTAAACTCATCAAAAAACATTTACTGATATCCTAGATTTATCAGACGTCCTATTCCGATATACATCGTATAGACTTAGAGTTTGATTTCAATGATTGGGCATTCCTAAAAGTTTCACCGATGAAGGAAATTATGAGGTTCTGCAAGAAGGGCAAGCTTAGCCCTAGATTTATCGGGCCATACTGAATCCTCCAAAAGATAGGCCAAGTGTCCTATGTGTTAGAATTACCTTCCGGGCTAGAATTTGTTCATCCATTATTCCATGTATCAATGATACATAAGTGTGTAGGAGACCCTTTTTGGGTTTTCCCAGTCGAGGATGTTCAGGTCACAAATGAGTTGTCCTGCCAGGAGAGTCCAATAGCTATACTAGATCGACAGGTCCGCAAATTGAGGACCAAAGCTGTAGCCTCTATTAAAGTCTATGGAGACATAGAAATGTAGGAAAGATGAATTTGGAAGACGAGGACGACACGAGGTCTAGATATCTTAACTTTTTCTAGACCCTATGATGATAGTACACAAACTCAAGTAGTTACAATTGGGGTCAGACAGTTCTCAGGTGTTATGTTTTTGCTTCTATTTTGTTGTTTGTTACTCACTTACTTGTTGTGCAACTATGTTATTCAGTTGTTTGTATCATCCTACAAGATGCCTATGTTGGACCTTTTTGTTTTTATATTTTCGGATAGTCCATATTACAAGGGAGACTCTACCGAAATTTTTCTAGGGATAATTGAGAATTGAGCCTTTTAAGATTGAATTATATTCGAGGATGAATGTTCTTAAGGGGGGAATGATGTTACACCACATAAGATTTCATCATTTAACTGATGTGTGCATGTGCATGTGCATGTCAAGAGTTCCCAGAGTACGACACATGTGAGAGAAGGATCGCAAGTGAGCGCACAAGCATGTTATTGAGTGAGCAGGAGAGAGGATACCGGGGCAGGTGCTACAGGCACCGTGCCGCACACGCCTATCCCTTGCAGTGAGAGGCGCGCCGCACCACTACTCCTTCGCAAGGGGAGGTTCATCACGAACCCCTGCACTACCTTCCTATATATATAAGTTATGTGTTGGATTTTCATTTAAAAACATTTCCCTAAAAGAGCTCTTGACCTAGGAGATATTTCCCCTTGGATTTTTTGCAATTTAAAGGTAAATTGAGCTATAAAACTTTGTTTAATTTCCAATTCTTCTTAGATAGTGATTCCCAAGCTTACGAAGACCATATCTATGGAGTTAAATCTTTGAAATTGGCTCGGATTGATGGAGCTCTATGGAGTACAAGCCATAGAAATATTTCCTATTTAACTATAACATATTTACAAGTGATACCTTGTTCCTTGGCATACAAGCTAGACTACGGAGGGATTACGAGTTCTTAAGCGAGGCAGGATTCATTGAGCAAAAGTCGGTAACTGAGGTATGTTATGGATAATCCCTTTTGGGAAGTTATTCTCTTCATATAGTTGGTATTACTTGTACCTTTGTAGTAGATTATGATTATAAATGTTGTGGTTAGCTGCTACGAGACAAATTGAGGTTGTAATATAGTATCCCTTATCGGGAAAGATTATATTCCGCTTTGACTATAAGCTAGAACCAACATAGAGATTCCCTATTCATTTGTTTACCGTCTATAGAGACTAGTAGTGTTTTTCTATCGTACTGAGGCCATGAAGGCTTGTGGTTAGCTGTGGGGCATACCTTGTTAAATTGGGCAGCATAGTGCACAGCTTGGCAGTATAACCTTTTGTTTTGACGCATACATATGTAATAAAGCTTGCCTACAGGACGTTGGTGTACCTTTACACCTATAGGGATAAAATCTCAAAAGTATAGCCCTATCTTCGAGTTGGTGGTGCTAGGGTTGCCAAATGAATTGGGTGGTAGCTTGCTAGGTGAATTTCCTATTGCCAGTGACTTTATAGCTTCTTACAACTCACAACTTGTCGTATAGGTCACTCAAAAAACCACCCTAGCCGTTAGTCAGCTAATAGACTATCTGATGCCCTATAGAATGATCTTGTGAGCTGCTAGATGTGGGGCCAATGCCCCTATCTACTCTTACAGATGCCCACGTACATGTTGCCTAGAATAGCTAAGTTCAGATATGCTTGCCTACGAGGCTACAACTTGCTCATAGGAGCTATATGATATCCGAGAGCGCCATATTGAAGTCTATTCACTTATGGACTTCTTATATGTCATAGTGGCATCATTGGCCCTCAGAGGAGTCCAGGCTCAGATACAGTTACAGGAGCCCAAATGGCTCAGATATAGTTACAGGAGCTAAGACAACTCTGATATAGTTACAGGAGCCCAGATAGCTCAGATACAATTACAAGAGCCCAAACAACTCAAATATAGTTGTAGGAGCCCAGATGACTCAGATACAGTTACAGGAGCACAGACAACTCAGATACAGTTATAGGAACCCAAATGGCTCAAACACCATCACAGGAACCTAGAAGGCTTAGTTATAGTATTATAGGTTGAATCTACCTTAGTTACAGCTTGCCTACGGGACTACGGAATACAAACAGGAGTTTGTAGATTTCTTGCACTTGTCGGGGCTTATGGGGGCCCAAATAGGTTATTCTTTGTTGTTTGTACTTTCCAGGCTTATGGGGGCTAGGTTAGGTTATTGTTTGTGTATTTTCCTATTAGCTATAGTTCATGCCGTGAGATTATTTGGGTTAACTTCTTGGACTTATTACTGATTACTTTCAGTTCCTTTTCAGCTTTTATTAATTATTATTTTTCATCCTTACATATTCGGTACATATTGTACTAACGCACATGCATGGGGCGCTGCATACTTGCCTACAGACAGACAGGTTTTGAGGCCTCCTTACTACCCATTCAGATTCAACAAATTGGCTAGCTTCTTTTGTCCGAAGTTGTCATACGATTGGAGTTTTGCCTATCTTTTGATGTATAATATTTGGATAGACCGTGGCCCTGTCTCAACCAGTATATTACTCATAGAAGCTTACAAACTATAGTTTTGTGTTAGACATGCGTATTGGCTGTGTAGGGCCTAGTTGTCTTATCTGTTAGCAGCCTTGCCAACTTATATATATGTTTTGTGCGCCTTCTTCCTTTTGTTATGATTTAGACAATATGATGGTCTTATCGGCCTACATAGCAGGAAACTGTTGAAACATTTGGGTTTGTTGATTTAGTGCAGGTGTTTGTGTAACGGCCTTGTCGGCCTTAGACCATGTTTTGAGCTGAGATATAGCTATTTGTTTTCTTTATATGTGCTACTGGATGCATCAAAGGTGTATATATCCAGCTAGGTCAACTTAGAGTCCATTGTGGCATTAGATGCCACTTACGCCTCCCAAGGTGGGGCGTGAAAATAATGAGACTTAATTTAGTATCTCAGGACCCTCTTGGATAATGAGATTAATTTTAGTTTATCACGACCCTCCTGAATAATGGAATTTATTTTAGTTTATCAGGACCCTTTTGGATAATGGGATGTAGATTTAGTACATTAGGACCCTCCTAGATAATGAGATTTATTTAGTTCACCAGGACCATCATAGATAATGGGATTTAATATAGTTTATCAGGACCCTCATAGAAAATGGGATTTAATTTTAGTTTATCAAGACCCTCCTGGATAATGGAATTTATTTTAGTTTATCAGAACCCTCTTGGATAATGGAATTTAATTTAGTTCATCAGGACCCTTCTGGATAATGGGACTTAATTTAGTTTATCAGGACCCTCCAAGAAAATGAGATTTAATTTTAGTTTATCAAGACCATCCTAGATAATGAGATTTAATTTAGTTTATCAGGACCCTCCTAGATAATGGGACATAATTTAGTTTATCAGGACCCTCCTGTATAATGGGATGTAATTTTAGTTTATCAGGATGATCCTGAATAATGGGATTTAATTTAGTTTATCATGACCCTCCTGGATAATATGATTTAGTATCAGGATTTTGGTAAAGAAAAGACTTACCTTCAATAATAAGAAACATTTTAAAAGATGTGATGCATTAAAATTCGAGCGGCGTCTAATGTCTTGATACATGAGGTTAAGTTACAAAAAATTTTTCCCTTTAAACTAGGGAAATTTTTTGTTCCTTTTCTTTTATTCATTTTTTTAATATAAAAAACATATGTGGAGAAAAGGGAAATCCTCATTTTCAAGTTCACGAGCCCATCGGAGTATGAAGGTTAAAAGCAGAATAACACTTTGAAGATCATTATTCCAATAAAGATTTCAAGGAAGGTTCAAACGAAGATGCATAGATAGGATCTTGTAGTTGTATTTTTCTTTAGACTTTTCTTTTTATTTTTTAATGTAACAATGAAAACCGTAGATTGGAGCCATAATGGAACCCAACTCGACCTCCAACTCATCATTTCATCATTCTTTTCACATCCCAAAATATCTCTTAGCCGTGACTAGCACACACTAACATCACCCACCGGGTGAACCAATTTATCCATTTCACCTGCTCTTTTCTATAAGCATTGAGAGCAAATATGTGAGTCTAAATACGTTACTAATCATTATATAGAAAATAGTGGTTCAAAGAAATCCAAAAATCAATATATGAAATTCAACAATCACTCCTATACTAAGTGTCTAGCCCAAATCCCAAAAAGAATCTTGGAGCATCTAATAGAGGTACATGAATCTAGATGTCGGGCATGCAAACCCCCAGAAAGAAAATATAGGCTATAATATAGATAGAGCCAAAACAACAGCCTCCACGAATCAATGCGAAAGCTCACCTCGACAATAGAATCTACGCGAACGGACTCGTCAGCCACTAGTCTCACAGTCCACAATGGTATCTGCATAGACATGCAAGTAAGGATTGAGCTATATATAAAAATAACTAGGTAAAATCCC
>JACEIK010011037.1:16610-28048 GCA_018107945.1 Datura stramonium
ATATGGAATTCACCACAAGCACTGGAATTATATCATAATATAATCTTCAACAAGATTCACATAATTAACTATGAAGAATACTTATATTTCAACACAATTTACATTGAGGGTTTGTCATGGATGATATCTAAGCAAATTACTCAACACCACGATTCCACAATAGCATAGACAATGCTCAGTATTGTCAAGAAGCATACACAATGCCTAATACTATCAAGAAGCATACAGAATGCCTAGTGATATCTAGGAACACACCAATGCCCCAACCTCATGACTCACAACCGTATCACTCCAAGAATTAATTCTAATAAAGAGAGTTTTGGTGTGCTTAAATATAAGATATACATGGTTGTCCTTGAAGACTACCGATTCTACCAAGCACATGCTCCTTCCAACACATTGACCGGGTAGACAAAATGCATTTTTCAACCATATTTGAAAAACAAATATTCAAAGCTTAAAGTCTCACTTACCTCGAATTAATAGCTCAAGAACACTTTTTAATAATTCAGAACTATGCTCTCGGGTCTCCGGATCACCTCAAACTACACAAAAATGAGTTTAGAATGGTCGAAAACACTTTGGTAAACGTTTCCTTAATTTTTAACAATAGTTAAATTCGCGGTCAAAGGTTTGATTGAAAAAGTCAACTCTAGTCAACGGGGTGGAATTCTCGAACTATGACTACCAATAGATTCTCCTCAATGAGAGGATTTCAAAACATAAATCAAAATTGAATTTTGATAAAGTTTTCCCTTTCAAATTGATGATATTGGGTTGAAGAACCCTAGGGTTAAACTTTCTCAATTATTCAAACTTTCCCCATGTTCCTACCCTGAAAAATTTCTTATAATCGCGTAATAAACTCAAGAAAAAGATTACGATCATTACCTTAATGATTTGGTTATAAAGTTTCAATCTCTCTCCTCTCTTTTCCTCTTTTTTCCTCCCATTCTTTTCTTTTCTTCTACCGATTTTCTTTCTTTATGCTTTTGTCGACTACATTTCTGGACTGAGAAGAGTGCCAAGGCCTTTTATATTTAAAACATCCACTTCTTTTTTAATCCTTAGTCCCTTTATATATTTTTAGGCTTAAATTATAAAATAACCCGTAATGAAAATTTAGGTTATTACATTCTCCCCTTCTTAAAATAACATTCGTCCTTGAACAGGTCTAGAATCATATCGGTAGTGTCAAATAGGTGAGGATATCTAGCTCGCATGTCCGCATCGGGCTCTTAAGTAGACTCCTCAGTTGGATGATTGCGCCATAACACTTTGATGGAAGCCACCTTGTTGGATTTTAATTGTCACACGTGCCTATCAATAATAGATATTTTTCCTTCCTCATAAGTCAAATTCTCATCATGTTCCACATCCTCTGGTTAGATTTATGACTATCGTCCTGAACATATCATCTAAGCATGGACACGTGAAACACAGGATGAATAGTGGACAATCTCGCAGGTAGAGAAAGTCTATATGCCACCAACCCAATCCTACACAAAATCTTATAAGGGCCAATGTATCTCGCAATGAACTTACCTTTCCAGCCAAATCTCATAACTCCTTTCATAGGAGAAACTTTTAGAAAGACTTTATCACCTTTCATGAACTCCATATCACGGACTTACTTATCTGTATAAGACTTTTGTCTGCTTTGTGTTGTCTTAAGTCATTCTCGTATCAATGCAACGTTCTCCAATGCCTGTCGAATTAAATCTAGATCTAATAATTGTGCTTCGCTAGGTTCAAACCATCCAACCGGTGAATGAAACTTGCGACCATATAGAGCCTCAAGAGGTTCCATATGTATACTCGATTGGTAGCTATTATTATAAGAAAACTCCGGCAAAGGAAACTAATCTTCCCAATGGCCACCAAAATCAATTGCACAAGCTCTAAGCATGTCCTCTAAGATATGAACAACACATTTAGACTGTCCATCAGTTTGCGGATGAAAAGTTGTACTCAGCTCGAATTGCCCAATGACTTCTGAAAAGATTTCCAAAACTCAACAGTGAATTATGCACATCGATAAGATTTTATTGAAATAGGCACACCATGAAGCTGAACTATCTAACGAAGGTAAATATCTGCTAACTGATTTGCAGTATTAGTAGCCCGAAGTGGTATGAAATGTGCTGATTTTGTGAGTCTATCCACAATCACCCAAATTGAGGCGTGTTTCTTGAAAGTACTTGGCAATCCAACATCAAAATTCATAGTAATCCTCTCTCACTTCCACTCTAGGATAATCAAGTTTTGCATTACTCCCTTGGGTTTTGGATGTTCATACTTGACTTGTTGACAGTTTAAGATACTAGTCAAATGGTTCACCATTTCAGCCTTCATACCCTTCCACCAATAAAATCCATGTAAGTCTTGATACATTTTAGTAGCGCCCAGGTGGATGGAGTATCATGAGCTATGAGCCTCTTCAAGAATTAGTCATTTCACATCCCTCAGAATGGGAATACATAGCCTACCATGTCGACGAAGCACTCCTTCACCATCAATAGAGAATAACTTAGCACCTCCATTATGCACTCGATCTCGTAGTCTATCAAAATAGGGATCTTCATATTTGCAAGTTTTGACTTGTCAAGTTAAGGACGATTGTACTACCATATCCGTAAGTAACTTTCCAGGCACTATATGATCAATTCGAACTTCCCGATTGGTCAATGTTTGAATATCGACAACCATAGATTGCTTTCAACTATGAACTGGACCAGACTACCCATAGACTTTCTACATAAGCCGTCTGCCACCATATTTGCCTTCCCAGGGTGATAAAGGTAAGATCAAAATCTTTAAGTAATTCTAACCACCGTTGTTGTCTCAGATTCAGATCTTGTTTCTTGAATATGTATTATATACTCTTATGATCAGTATAAATTTCACATGGCTCACCATAAGATACTGAGGCCAGATCTTAGTGTAAATACGACTGCGACCAATTCCAAGTCGTGAGTTGGATAATTCTTCTCATGAATATTTAGTTGCCAAGACGCATATGCTACAACTTTACCATTATGCATTAAGAAACAATCTAATCTGAATCGAGATGCATCTTAATAAATGGTAAAACCAGCCTCCACCATAGGTAAGGTAAAAATCGAAGCTGTAGTCAATGCAGTCTTTGATTTCTAAAAGCTTTCTTCGCATCAATCAGACCACTGGAATACTACACCTTTTTGAGTTAAATGCATCAATGGAGCATCTATCTTTGAGAAGCCCTCCACAAACCTTCTATAATATCCAGCTAGTCCTAAGAAGCTATGTATCTCTATAGGAGTACTGGGTCGAGGCTAATCTCAAGCTGCTTCAATCTTCCTTGGATCAACTTGGATCCCATCTCGTTACACTACGTGTCCCAAAAAGGAAACTATGCCCAACTAGAACTCACATTTCATTAACTTGGCATAAAGCTTTCATTCTCTAAGTGTTCGTAGCACAACTCTTAGGTGTTGTTCATGTTCTGCCTCACTCCAAGAGTAGTCTAGATTGTCTTCAATGAACACAATCACAAAATGGTCTAAGTATGGCTTGAATAACCTATTCATAAGGTCCATAAATGATGTCGGTGCATTAGTCAAACCGAAGGACATCACCAAAAATTGAAAGTGCCCATATCTGGTTCGAAAAGCTATCTCAGAGATATCCTCGGTCTTGATTCTCAGCTGATGGTAACCCGATCTCAAATAAATTTTGGAAAAGTGAGTAGCACCCTATAGCTGATCGAATAAATCATCAATATGAGGCAACATATATTTATTCTTGATCGTCGCCTTATTCAACTGTCTGTAGTCAATGCACAATCTCAATTTACCATCTTTCCTTTTCACAAACAACACAAGTGCACCCCAAGGTGATACACTAGGCCAAATGAACCCCTTATAAAGTAGCTCTTGGAGTTGAACCTTTAGTCCTCCCAACTCAGCTGGAGTCATACAATATGGAGGAACATAAATTGAATGAAACCCTGGGACTAAATCAATGTTAAACTCAATTTCTCTTATTGGGGGTAGTCTAGGAAATTCTTCTAGAAACACATCAATAAATTCTCAAACAATAGGAACACTATCAATAGTAATATCCTCTGCTCGAGTATCATGAACAGTAGCAATAAAACCCAAACACCCATGATTAATCATTCGACGTGCCTTTACATAAGATTTTATCTTTCCTTGGGTAATAGGAGTCATGGCTTTCCACGCTAAAGGTGGCGCTCCAGGAAAATTAAAATGTATAAGCTTAGCATAACAATAAACCAAAGCATAACATGATGAAAAAAAATCAATACCCATAATCACATCAAAGTCAGACAACGGTAACTCTAGTAGATCAAGTATAGTGTCCCTGTCCTGAACAAATATTACACGGTCCTTTTAAACTCTTGCCACTGCCAAAGTCTCCTGCACTAGGGTCATAACCATATATCATACAAGAAGAGACTCAACTCTTCGTTCTAAGAATATAGAAAAAGGTGGAGATACATACGAGTACGTAGAACCAGGATCTAAAGAGCATATGCCCCATGAGAGTTGAGAATAATAATAACTATGACTACTGAATTAGATGCATCGATATCTTGTCTGGCCATTGCAAAGAATCTCAGTGGTCTACCCGCTTCCTGCGTAACCTGTTCACCCTATATACCCTATCCACGAGTACCCTGCTGAGCAGCGCTAGTATAATGCCCCAAAAACCCTTAGATCAGACACGGGAGTGGAAAAGGAGAAAACTAGAAAATCTGCACTAGGTCACAGAATGAATCATTCTGTGACGCGTGGAGTAGACCACGAGTCGTGAAGTGACTCGTGGTGAGGTACTGGACTTGAGTTGAAATTTGGAGTTTTGAAGTGCCCCACAGACATGACCACGAGTCGTGGTCAGCACAAACGACTCGTTGAGTTAGTCATGGTCAAGGGTTATGGAAAGGTGAAAAGGAAGTTGGAAGTGTACCCTACGGTTGGACTCCACGAGTCATGGTTAGACACCACGATTCGCTTGTTGAGTCGTGGTCATCCTTTGGTGGAAGACTTTAGATGTTGGGCAGTGAAGGCGACGAGTGGTGACCATGACTCATGGTCACCAATAACAATCCATTATGTCCCTCATGGGTAACCATTGAGGAAAATTAGCAATGCACTCAAAGACTGGAGATAACGACTCGTGCCCAGTAGTAATGACTCATCCAATCTCTTGGGAGGACTGGCAGTCTATTTTTCCCTGCAAGTTTATTAAGGGCTTTTTTGTAATTTCTTTGATCCTAAGGCCTAAAATACATCGTTCTAAGCTATGAATAACGGGTTTTAAGAGGGAAAAATTTATTCTAAGTTATTCCTATTCATGCATGCAAGTGTAGAAGTCTAGGGAGGGTGATCAAGGCTAATTCTTCAAGGTTCTTCATCAATTCTTCCTTGGGCAATCAGAGAAGTTATAGAATCAGATCCCTTCAGGTATGTAGGGTTATAAATGGGTGAATTTTTTCACACCCATGCCCAATCCCTCTCTAATTCATGAAAATCTTTGAGTTGATTCTATGGGGGTTTATCCCAATGCATGAATTCTCTAAGTCAATATCATGGGTATGATCTAAGTATGTTTTAATTGATGAATTATGATTAATGGGCAAGTTTTATTATGTTTTCAATTACTAATCATGTTTATTAATTTTCCAAATTATAATGCCCATTCATGAAGGATTTATGAGAAGTTGAGATTTATGATGTATGCTCAAATATGATGAATTATTAATGAGAAATACATGTTTTCATGCTACCCATGTTGATGACCATGTTTTCAAGTGAATCTAATTATTTTCAAGCATGTTAAGTATTGGGCAAGCCCATATGTTCAACTATGATTTATGATTCATGTTAATTAGCTTAACATATGGTTTTGGAGTCTAGACTCCCAATGTTACTCAACTTATGGTATGGTTTCAGAAAAGGCTATTCATGTGTGATTTCAGATTTAATACATATATGATTATTCAGCTTCGTCTCTAGATGATGGTCAGCTTTATTGAAAAACGATGGAGAGCATATGCATGTTTTTGGGAGTAGTGTCTAGCATCGAGTAGGCTATGGGTCAGTCAATCCTAAGCCTCAGAATTACGAGCCAATGTAGGTAGTTTTAGATTATTTAGGGACCTCCTTCATGAGCTTTCCCATGCCCCAAGGGTCCTTCATCTTGATATTGATATCATGGTAGCGTCTCTAGCTCTGACAAGGCTGTAGACGACTCTACCCACTTAAGTGTAATAGTTGGGACCACGTAAGCTCTATCGTGGTAATGTCGATTATATGAAGATTCTCCCATTCTTCCTCATGTTTCAGTTATGCATGTTTATCAATCATGTTACATGTCTAATGTGGGTTTGACCCAATGTCCAGTCTTTACTTATGATATTTAGTTTTCAGCTTTGGGTCATTCAATTCAGTTATGATATTCATTTATGATCAGGTCATGATTTCAGAAAAATAACATGTCAGCCTTACTCTCAAAATCTTATCTTGATTATGTTTTACAGTATGCATGTTTAATTATTTTACTTATGAGGTTACTTACCTTGCATATTCGGTACATTCCACGTACTAACTACATACTCTTTGCTGTATCGTTTCATGATACAGGCCCCAGNCTAACTACATACTCTTTGCTGTATCGTTTCATGATACAGGCCCCAGTACTTAGACTCAGCCTCGTCCTTAACTAGCCTTTTAGAGTTAGCATCTCACATCTGTTTGTGAGTCCTCATCTCCCGAGAACCCTGCTTTATCAGTTTTCTTTATGTATTCAGTTACAAACTTAGAGAGTTAGTTGGGGTCTTGTCCTATCAATTAATCAGTATTAGAGGCTTTTCAGACATAAAATGTTATCAGCTTCAGATTCGTGTGTTTTTCTTATGTATGGTTATTTCAGGCTTCCGCTAAGTTTATCATGTTCATCTTCTGCTTTTATGATTGAGTTAGATATTATGTTCATTCCATGAGTCAATTTGGAGTCCCTCGAGGATCCTTGTCCCGTATCTCTGTCCGAGCCTATGTTCAGGTCTTGACAAATATGGTATCAAAGCATTAGGTTTTGAAGTGTCCTAGGATGTCTGAGAGCCGCGTTAAGTAGAGTCTTTTTCATGGGTGTGAAGCACGCCACACATATGATGAAGAGTCTACGAAACATTTAGGAAATGTTCCCTTCTTTCATGATCTATTTTGTGCGATGAAGTGTCTCTCTATCCTTCTAACTCATGCTATACACATTTGTAGAATCATGCCTCCACATAGAGTGAGTGGCAGGAGAAATAGAAATGATAACGACCATGAGGATGGCAACGGTGACGATCAGCAACAAGCCCCACCAGTTCATGAGGAGCACGCACCATGGCTCGCAGCCCATGCTGAATTTAGGGCTGCCATTCAAATGTTAGCACTGGCCTTGATAGCTCTGGTCAACAAATAGGAAATGACGCATTTCCCTCAGAACGGGAATGCGACGACGGCTAGAGTCAGAGACTTCTTGAGGATGAACCCTCTAGAGTTCACGGGGTCAAGGGTGGACGAGGATCCACATGAGTTCATTAAAGAAATTCTAAAGGTCACCTAGGTCATGGGGGTGACTAATGGAGAGTGCGTTGATTTAGCCTCTTATAAATTGAAAGGGGTTTCACAATCTCTTTCAAGCAGTGGAAAGATAGTATGGCGGCGGGAGCAGGCCCTATCAGTTGGGATGAGTTTCATGTTGCTTTTCTAGATCGGTTCTTCCCTCGTGAGATGAGGGAGCTGAAAGTGGCTGAGTTTTTAAATCTAAAGTAGGGTAACATGACAATTAAGGAGTATTCCTTGGAGTTCACCCATTTGTCTAAGTATGCACCAGAGCTTGTGGTGGATCAAAGGGCTCGAGTGAGCCAGTTTGTACATAGAGTGGCGAACTACCTTGATAAGGATTGTAGGACTGCCATGCTTCATCAAGATATGGATTACCCTCAGATAGTGTTGTATGCCTAGTAGAAGGAGGCAGCGTATCAGAGAGGGAGAGAGTCCAAGAGGTCCAGGATAGATAATTATGGGTTCTTGCAGCAGAGGACAGGTGGTAGGCACCGTCAGTAGTCCCACCCTAGACCATCAACCCCCGAACCTTTATCCATGAGTGTGCCATCTAGAACAAGGCATGATCAGAGGGGATGAGCATTAGGCCTGCAGATTCCAGTATTCCAGTTTGTGACCGGTGTGGATGGAGGTACACAGGTTAATGTTTAGCGAGTACAAGTGCTTTCTTCGGGTGTGGGAAGCCCGGACACATGCTTAGAGACTTCCAAGAAGCTAGACAAGGCCATGATAGGGGATGAGGCCTATCTTTTATTTTAGCAGCTCCACCAGCATGCCCATCTCAACAGGGTGCATCTACTAGTGCGGGTGGCGGACAACGGCAAAACAGATTCTATGCCCTAACATCTCGCCAAGAGCAGGAGTACTCCCCAGATGTAGTCACTGGTATGTTACGATTTTCCACCTTGATGTTTATGCTTTGTTAGACCCAGGGGCTACTTTGTCCTTCATTTTGCCTTATATTTCTAGTAGCTTTGGAGTCAGCCTGAAATCTTATCAGAACCCTTCTTAGTCTCTACTCCAGTTGGTAATTCAGTTATAGCTAGACGAGTGAATAGAAATTGCTCGGTCTCAGTCCTTCATAAAATCACCTAAGCAGATCTAGTAGTGTTAGCCATGACCGATTTTGATATTATTCTCGGCATGGATTTTCTATTTTCCCATTATGCCTCAGTCAATTGTAGAACCCGTGCTATAGACTTCAGATTTTCGGGTGAGCCAGGCTTAGAATGGAAGGGTAGTTCAGTTTTTCTTGTAGGTCGTTTCATTTCTTACCTTAAGTCCAGTAATATGATTTCCAAACGTTGTGTGTACAATCTAGTTAGGGTTAATGAGGCTACGTCTGAAACCCCAACTATTCAGTTAGTCCTAGTAGTATGTGAGTATCCAGAAGTGTTCCCTGATGATCTACCGGGTATTCCACCTGAGAGGGAAATCTATTTTTGTATTGACCTTCTACCGGCACACAACCTATATCTATTCCTCCTTACAGAATGGCTCCAGCTGAGCTAAAAGAGTGAAAGAGCTGTTGAAGGACCTGCTAGACAAGAGTTTCATCAGACCTAGCAAGTCTCCATGGGGTGCACCAGTACTATTTGTCCAAAAGAAAGATGGTTCCCTTCGGATGTGCATTGACTATCGGCAATCGAACAAAGTAACCATCAAGAATAGGTATCCTCTCCCCAATATTTATGACTTATTTGACCAGCTTCAGGGGCCAAATGCTTTTCCAAGATAGACCTCAAATCCGGGTACCATCAACTTAGGGTTCGATAGAGTGACATTCCGAAGACAACTTTCAGAACTCGGTATGGCCACTACGAGTTTGTAGTTATTCCTTTTGGTCTAACAAATTTTCCTGTAACTTTTATGGACCTGATGAACAAGGTGTTCAACCCATATCTAGACATGTTCGTGATTTTATTCATAGATGACATCCTTATATACTCTTGAACCTAGGAGGAGCATGTCGCTCATTTGAGGGTGGTGTTGTAGACTTTGAAGGATCGTCAATTGTATGCAAAATTCAGCAAATGTGAGTTTTGGTTAAAATCAGTGGTGTTCTTGGGTCATGTGGTGTCTAGTGAGGGTGTGAAAGTAAACTCTCAGAAGATAGAGGCGATGAAGAATTAGCCCAGACCGGTGAATCCCTCAGATATCAGAAGTTTCTTGGGCTTAGCTGGCTACTATCAGAGATTTATTAAGGGGTTTTCATCATTGCAGCACCGTTGACTAAACTAAGCCAGAAGAAGGTAAAGTTCCAATGGTCGGAGGCTTGTGAGAAGAGCTTCCAAGAGTTGAAGGCTAGACTCACCTCAGTAGCGGTGTTGACCCTACTCGAGGGTATGGATGGGTTTGTGGTTTGTTGTGATGCTTCACGTATCAGACTGGGATGTGTATTGATACATCATGGAAAAGTTATAACTTATGCTTCTAGACAGCTGAAAGCGCATGAGAAGAACTACCTGACTCATGATCCTGAATTGGCGGCGGTGGTATTTGCCTTGAAAATATGGAGACACTATTTATACGGGGTCCATGTAGATGTGTTTACGGACCAAAAGAGCTTACAATATGTGTTTACCTAGAAAGATCTCAATTTGCGTCAAAGGTGGTGGTTGGAGCTACTCAAGGATTATGATATGAGTGTCCTTTACCACCCCGGCAAAGAAAATGTAATAGTAGACAGTCTTAGTAGGCTTTCTATAGAGAGTGTGTCCCATGTGGGGGAGGAAAGTAAGGAATTGGTGAAAGATGTGTATAGACTTGCACGGTTGGGAGTTCATTTGGTCGACTCGATAAATGGTGGAATAACTATTTAGAATGGGTCGAAATCGTCCTTGGTGACTTATGCTAAAGCTAGACAAGACGAGGACCCTATCTTGATGAAATTGAAGGAAGTTTTTCAGAAATAGAAGGTGGAAGTCTTCTCCAAAAGGGGAGACGGTGTGATTGATACCAAGGTCACTTATGTGTTTTAGATGTTGATGATTTGGGAGACCAGATGTTGCATGTGGCTCATGGTTCCAGGTATTCTAAACATCCAGGTGCCACAAAGATGTACCATCACCTACAAGAAGCCTATTAGTGGAATGGCATGAAGAAAAATATAGCAGAATTTGTGGCTAAGTGTCCAAACTGTCAACAGGTGAAGGTTGAGCATCAAAGACCCGGAGCTGTGCTCCAAGACAAACCTACCTGGAAGTGGGAAGAAATCAACGTGGACTTCATTATAGGTTTGCCTCACACTCGTAAACAATATGACTCCATTTGGGTTGTTGTGGACAGGTTGACCAACGCAACTCAATTTTTTCTTGTCAAAACTACCAATTCAGCAGAGGATTTGTAGTACCCCGGAAGTTCCTAGGAGTAGACCCGGGAAGCTAAAATGCAAAACTGCTGAAAGTTGGGGAAAAAGTTGCAGGACGAGAGGTACAACGACTCGTGGTAGGTAACCACGAGCCGTTGTTGGTAGTCTTGGGTTTAGGTGTTCATGTGGCAATGAAGGCAATGTTGATATAACGACTCATTGTAAGAAAAAAATGAGTCATCGTTAGTGGTCATAGTAGGAGATGGACTTAGCAATTTGGGAGTATAACGGGTCAGCAAACGACCCGTCGTGGCATACAACGACCCGTTTTGAAGAGTCATGGTAAGGGAACCCAGATCTACAAGTGGAAATGACAGACGGAAACCACGACCTTTTGTAGGATACAAGGAGTTGTGGTGAGGCTCGTTGTGAAGGAATTCAGAAATTTCAGGAGAGGAGACAACGATCGAAGGAACGACTCGTGGTATCTAAGGTTGAGTCATCCTTTC
>JACEIK010011038.1:0-34512 GCA_018107945.1 Datura stramonium
TTTATACTATTCACGTTTTAAATTTCTTTACTTACTTAAGAGGTTTTACTTACCTTGCATACTCGGTACATTCCACGTACTGACCATATACTCTTTGTTGTATAATTTCATGATATAGACCTGACTTATCCTCGTCCTTAGCCAGCCTTTCAGAGTTAGCACCCCACATCTGTTGGTGAGTCCTCATCTCCGGATGACCATGTTGTATCAATTTTCTTTATTATTCAATATCAGACTTAGAGAGTTAGTTGAGTTCTTGTCCCATCAACTCATCAGTATTAGAGGCTTTTCGGACATAGTTTGTAATCAGCTTCGGATTCATGTAGGTTTCTGATGTTGTGTTTTAATTCAGACTTCTGTTATGTTTATTATGTTAATTCTTCCACTTTTTTGATAGATTTAGATGTATGTTCATGCCATGGGTCGACTTGGGGTCTCTCGGGGCTCGTTTTGCTGTGTCTCAATCTGGGTCTATGTTCAGGTCGTGACAAACTTGGTACCGGAGTATTAGGTTTTGAAGTGTCTTAGGGTGTCTGATAGCCGCATTAAGTAGAGTCTTTTTCATGGGTGTGAAGCACGCCACACTTATGACAAAGAGGCTATGAAACGTTTAGGAAATGTTCCCTTCTTTCATGATCTATATCATGCGGTGAAATGTTTCTCTATCCTCCTAAATCGTGTTATTCGCGATTGCAGAATCATACCTCCACACAGAGCAAATGGCAGGAGAAATGAAAATGGAAATGGCTACGAGGATGGCAACGGGGACAGGCACCAACAAGCCTCACCAGTTAATGAGGAGCATACACCAGAGCGAGCTGCCCATGCTGAATTCAGGGCGGCCATTCAGATGCTAGCACAGGTCTTAACCGCCCAGGTCAACCAATAGGCAATGATGCATTTCCCTCAGAATGAGAATGCAATGGCAGCTAGGGTCCGAGACTTCTTGAGGATGAACCCTCTGGAGTTCACAGGGTCAAGGGTGGACGAGGATCCACATGAGCTCATCGAAGATATTCTGAAGGTCACCCAGGTCATGGGGGTGACTGATGGGGAGTGTGTTGACTTAGCCTCTTATCAGCTGAAAAGGGTTGCACATATCTAATTCAAGAAGTGGAAAGATAGTAGGGCAGCGAGAGCAAGCCCTATCAGTTGGGATGAGTTTCATGTTTCTTTTCTAGATCAGTTCTTCCCCCGTGAGATGAGGGAGATAAAAGTGGCCGAATTTGTAAATCTAAAGTAGGGTAACATGATAGCTTAGGAGTATTCCTTAGATTTCACCCGTTTGTCTAAGTATGCACCAGATCTTGTGGTGGATCAGAGGGCTCGAGTGAGACAGTTTGTACATGGAGTGGTGGACTACCTGGATAAGGATTGCAAGACTTCCATGCTTCATCAGGATATGGATTACCCTCGAATAGTGTTGTACGCTAGGAAGATGGAGGCGACATATTAGAGAGAGGGAGAGGCCATGAGGGCCAGGACAGATAACTATGCGTTCTCATAGTAGAGGATAGGTGGTGGGCACTGTCAGTAGTCCCACCCGAGATCATCAGCCCTAATATCTTCAGCAATGAGTGTTCCATCTAGGCCTAGGCCCGATCATAAGGGATGAGCATCAGGCTCTAGGGGTCAAAGCATCAAGATCGAAGATTTTAGTATTCCAGTTTGCTACCAGTGTGGCCGGAGACACCTGGGTCAATGCTTGGCGGGTATAGGTGCTTGCTTCGGGTGCGGGAAGCCCGAACACATTCTTAGAGACTGATCAGCAGCTAGACAGGGCCATGATAGGGGCCGTGTCACGCCTCGAGTTTACACTCTCGATGAAACACAAGTACTTGAAGTCACACGTGACCCCAAGTCAACCCCTGGTCTATCATACACTAGCATTCTGAGTAATATAGAATAAATACAGTGGAAGTTTTAAGAAAAAATATAAATACATGAAAGAAATAAAGGTGGTTCAAAGTGTTTGAAAATATTAAAACAATACTAAAGTCATAAATACCAATCTGAGTTCGAAAGCCACTATGACTAATGAGTTGTTGGGACAAGCCTCAGCTAACTCCAAATCTAACTAAAAAGAAATGAAAATATAACTGAAATGATTAAATCTCCATCTCGAAGGATGAGGATTCACTAACTAGTAAAGCTAAGGTCTTCGATGAGCGGTCGGCTAATGAAGCTGAGACATAGATCCTGCAGCTGTATCATAAAATGATACAACATAAAAGTATGCATTAGTACTTTGAATGTACTAAGCAAGTGAGAGGAACATAACAAAATGGAATAAATAAAAGAAAATGCTGAACTGAAAAGACATGCAATGACCAAATAAAACTGCTGAACTAAATAGCTGAAATAAATGAGATGGTCTGACAGACCTTGTGTGATGGTCAAAACATGTTCTAAGTCTGGACTACTATTCTGAACTAAACTGAATTGATATCATACTGAACTGACTAGTGGGAGAGTCTATAACCGACATATAACCACATGAGCTAGACGTGGAGTCCAATGTATACACCCCACCGGTAGGACCCAATATACCTTGCTAAGGTATAAAGGCATGAACTGGGTCATCACAATAGTCTAGGGCCAATCAGGCTAATAAATATTGTAACCTATGCTGGCAACGTAGTTTTGGGAACCTGGGTGCGCTGGAACCCCGGTCCGCTTGGTACTAAGTCCTACTCCCACTATATAATCCTAAACTGAATACTAAGTTGATAGCTCAAAACTGGGGCCCAATACTAGTTAGGGATACACATCTGAGTTACCCTGAGAGTCTTATCAGGCCAGAATCTGAAACTGGGTTCTAAACTGGTCAATGTTGCTTATCTAGAAGCGTCATAACCATATAAGAACAAATTGTAATCTGAACTGGGGTACTAAGGCTAGTCAGAGATATATTTCTAAGGTATCATGACCTCCTAGTGGACCAATAACTGAATTTTGAATCTGATTCTGATAATTGGGAGGTAATAGTGACACCTCGGGAAAATTCTATAGTCAAACTAATCAGCTGAAATTTCTGACTGACATTGAGTATTCTCACATTTTTACTAAATCTAGGCAACAATGAATCTGATTATGAATTTAACGTATAAAATGATATGGGAATTCACCATACTGATATAATCAGGAAAATTTCAAGGTTAATCACATTAGAAATATTCTGGTCCTTTCTACTCTCAAGAACAATGGATAAATTCAATGTACAAAGATAAGCACCAATACTGTCACTAACCGGTGGAAAAGTATCCATAATTAATATAACATAATAATTTCCCATGGATTTAATGAAGCATTATCAAGAATTTCTTAACATTCAAAAATCAATAGGGTAGAATTCACTTTTACGAGAATAACATCAATTTAATCATGAATTGATTGAAATCATGTCTAAAATAATCATGGATATCATTCTATGTGAATTCAAAGAAAACTGACATATAATCTCTTCACATTCGAAAGCTCAGGGCTAGAATTTATAGAGAAACTAGAGAAGGGTTTTGAGGGGACACAGGTAGTCAGCCTCAGTTCCATCATCATCCAGTGTCCCATCCAGGTCCAAGAATGATTATAGGGGTAGGGCATCAGGCCCGAGAGGTTAGAGGAGCATGACAGGGGAGCACACTTTCCTTCTTGTAGGAGGTGTGGTAAGAACCATCCTGGAAAGGTGTTTGGTTGGTTCAGATGCTTGCTTTAGGTGCAAGAAGCACGGAGATATGCTCAGAGATTTCCCTTCAGCTAGACAGGGCAATGTTAGAGGTTGTGCCCCAGCTACAAGTTCAGAAGCTCCAACAACACATCCTTTATAGTAGGTTGCTTCTACTAGTGTAGGTGGAGATTAGCACTAGGATAGATTTTCATCTTGACAAGAGAAGGAGTGTTCACCCAATGTGGATATGGGTATGTTAGGAGTTATTTATATTGATGTATATGCATTTTTAAATTCAAGATCTACCTTATCTTTTGTGACCCTTTCTGTTGTTGTTCGTTTTGGAGTTAGTCCCAGAATCTTGTCATAACCCATCTCAATATCTACTCTTGTGGGTGAGTTAGTTTTAGCTCAATGAATGTACAGAAATCGCCATGTCACGATTCTTCAAAAAGTCATCTCGGCCAACATAGTGGAATTAGACATGACCGACTTTGATGTTATATTTGGTATGGATTGGTTAAATGCTTGTTTTGCCTCTGTTAATTATAAAACCTGTTTGGTAGAGTTCTCATTTCCAGGTTGACTAGTACTAGAATGGAATGGTAGTTCATTTGCGCCTATAGGTCGCTTTGTTACCTATCTCAAGGCTAGAAAGATGATCTCTAAGGGCTTTATGTATCATCTAGTTCGATTAAAGGATTCTACGTCCAAGACCCCTACCCCTTAGTAGTTCCTATTTTATGTGAGTATCTAAAGATGTTTTCAGATGACCTACCAAAAGTCCCTCTCGAGGAGGAAATTGGTATTGGCCTTCTCCCTAATACGCAGCCTATATCCATTCGTCCTTACAAATTTTCTCCAGTAGAGATAAAAGAGTTGAAAGAGAAATTGAAAGATCTCCTTGATAAGGGTTTAATCAGGCATAGTGTATCTCCATGGGGTGCTCCAATTCACTTTATTCGAAAGAAGGATGGTTCCATTAGAATGTGCATTGATTATCGATAGTTGAACAAGGTCACTATCAAGAACAAGTATCTCCTCCCCAGTATTGATGACTTGTTTGACCAGCTTCAGGGTGCTAAGTGCTTCTCAAAGATAAACCTCTGATCTGGCTACAATCAGCTCAAAGTTTGGGAGAGTGACACTCTGAAGACAGCCTTCAGAGCTTGGTATGGTTACTATGAATTTGTAGTTATGTCTTTCAAACTAACGAATGCTCCTGCATCCTTTATGGAAAGGTGTTCAAGAAGTATCTGGATATGTTCGTGATTATATTCATAGATGATATTCTCATATACTCTCGGAGCATGGAGGAGCATGATGCTCATTTGAGGATTGTGTTGCTGACTCGCAAGGATCACCAGTTGTTTGCTAAATTCAGCATGTCTGAGTTTTGGCTGAACTCAATAGCATTTTTGGTTTATGTGGTGTTTAGTAAGGGTGTGCAGGTGGACTCTCAAAAGATAGAAGTGGTGAATAATTGTCCTAGACCTATCAGTCCTACATTTATTAGGATATTCTTGGGTTTAGCTGGCTACTATAAGAGGTTCAAAGAGGGGTTTTCATCCATTGAAGCACCATTGACTAAGTTGACCCAGAAGAAGGTCAAATTTTAGTGGTCGGATTCTTGTGAGAAGAGGTTTTAGGAGTTAACGACTCAACTCACTTCAGCCCAGCATTGACCCTACTGGAGGGAACATATGGTTTTCTCGTGAATTATGATGCCTCTAGGGTTAGTCTTGGTTGTTTGTTGATGCAATATGGTATGGTCATTGCATATGCCTTTAGACAACTTAAGACTCATGAGAAGAATTATCCGACACATGACATAGAGTTGGCAGCTGTGGTGTTTTCTTTAAAGATCTGGAGGCACTATTTGTATGGGGTGCATGTGGATGTATTCACGGACCACAAGAGCCTTCAGTATGTGTTCAATCAGAAGGACTTGAATTTGTGACAAAGGAGATCGCTTGAGCTTCTCAAGTACTATGACATGAATGTATTTTATTAGCCAGGCAAGGACAACATAGTGGCGGATGCTCTTAATAAGCTGTCCATAGAGAGTGTGTCTTATGTAGAGGATTGGAGGAAGGAGTTGCTGAAGGACGTCCATAGGCTTGCTCATTTAGGGGTTTTCATAAAGATGCTACAGATGGTGGTGATATTATTCAAAATGGGTGGGAATCTTCATTGGTGACAGAAGTCAAAGCTAGGCAATATGAGGATCCTATCTTAGTGAATCAGAAGGAAGCTGTCCAAAATCAAAAAGTGGAGGTTTTCTCCCAAAGGGGAGATAGTGTACCTAATATCAGGGCCGATTGAGTGTGCCAGCTATAGATGACTTGAGAGAGTAGATGTTGATTGAGTCTCATGGCTCTTGGTACTCTATCCATCCAGATGCCACAAAGATGTAACGTGATCTACGGGAAGTCAATTGGTGGAATGGCATAAAGAAGGATATAGCAGAGTTTGTGGCTAAGTGTCTGAATTGCCAACAGGTGAAGGTTGAGAATCAGAGATCTGGAGGTATGCTTCAAGATATCAGCATTCCTACTAATAAATGGAAAGATATCAATATGGACTTCATTGTAGGCTTGCCCTACATCCGCCGACAGTATGACTCTACATTAGAGATTATGTACAGGTTGATCAAATCATCCTAATTTTTACCAGTCAAAACTACCAATTCAGTTGAGGATTATGCGAGGTTGTACATTTGGGAGTTATTTTGGTTGCATGGAGTTCCTTTGTCCATCATCTCAGATAGGGGTACGCAGTTTACCTCTCAGTTTTAGAGGTTGTTTCAGAGAGGTCTTGGTATTCGGGTGAAGTTTAACACATCTTTTCACTCGCATATAGAATGTCAAGTCAAGCAGACCATTTAGACTCTTGAGGATGTGTTCAGATCATGTATAATAGATTTCAAAGGTAGTTGGGACGATCATTTGCCTCTCATCAAGTTTGCCGATAATAATAGTTATCACTCCAGCATTTAGAGGGCTCTGTTTGAGGCTCTTTGTAGGCAGAGGTGTAGTCACCTATTGGATGGTTTGAGGTAGGTGAGGCTACATTGACAGGGCTAGATTCAGTTCATGAGGCTATGGAAAAGGTTTAGCTTATTAGAGAAAGGATGAAAATAGCTTAGAGTAATTAGAAATCTTATGCGGATGTTAAGCTTAGGCTATGGAGCTTGAGTTTGAGGTTGATGATTGGATATTTGTGAAGGTTTCTCCCATGAAGAGAGTGATGAGGTTTAGAAAGAAATGAAAGCTCGGTGCTCGATATGTTGGTCCTTATAGGATTTTGAGGCGAGTTGGCAAGGTGGCATATGAGTTGGAGCTACCAGCAAAGCTAGCTTTGACAAATCCAGTTTTCCATGTATCGTTGTTGAATAAATACATTAGTGACCCAGCATTAGTTGTTCCGGTAGAAAACATAGCTGTGAAGGATATACTTACCTATGAGGAGGTTCCAGTTGAGGTCTTTAATTGTCAGGTTTGGAAGTTGCGTAAAAAGGAAGTAGCTTTAGTGAAGGTGTTGTGGAAAAATCAGCTCCTTGAGGGAGCTACACGGGAAGCCAAAGTAGATATAATGGCTAAATACCCATATCTTTTCCCTTCTGGCTTAGTTAAATCATGAGGTATCAGTTTCCTCCTTAGTACTTTATTCAGTTTCATGCCAAGTTCATGTCTCTAAGTTTCTTTCATGTTACTGCATGTATGTATGTTTCATGAATTTAGTTCAGTCAAGTATCCTAGTCCAGAGTCAGTCACTCAGTCAGTTTTCAACTTTAGTTGTTCAGTTTTGGGATTGACATTCCTTCCTCAGCCTTTCATTATGCTTAATCTACATTCAAGGATGAATGTTCCCAAGGGGGAGATAGTGTAACACCCCAAAAGTACGTAAGATCATACCCGAGGGTTGAATTAGAGAAAGCAGAAAAATCTGCAGCAGGTCATAGAACAACTCGTTAGGTGACTTGATAATTCACTTGTCGGATCATTGAATAACCAATCGTTTGTACATGAGTTGGTAAAATGTTGGATCCCAAGGGACTTGATGGGTGGCACGACGAGTCATCATGTCACCTCACGAGATATGGTTTGACCCGTCAAGTGTGTAGAGGTGAAAATAGCATTGATTTTTAGTGTTCAGGACGGGTTGAGGGACGATTCGTTGTGTCCCCTAATTACTTATTAAGTTACCCATGGGGTGAAAAAGATAAGAGAATTGGAACATTCTAGTAGTGGCAACGAGGGCAGACCACGAGTCATCAAGGGTCCTAATGACTCGTTAGGTCACTCGTGGTGATTGGTAGTATCCAATTTTCTGTCGAATCATTAAGGGCGTTTTCATAATTTCTAAGCTCCTAGCTCCTAAACTACATAATTTTAAGCTTGGGAAAGAGTTCTTTAAAGGGAATATTCATCCTATAACTCTCATTCTACTCATAACATCCTAATTCAAAGATCAAAATATCTCAAGGCTCACAAGAATAATATAGGGTCCTTCACTGTCATCTTCTCAAATTCTCTTTAGGTCTCAAGCTAAGTCAAGAAATAAGTGAACCAAGGTATGTGGGGATTGTCAATGAGGGGTTCTTCCACCCTCATGCCCATTCTTTAATAAAAAATCATGATCTCCCATTTCCCCATGCCCTAATTTCAAAAATTTTGAGGCAGATTAGGTGCTGTTAAATTCCCTTATGATGCATCTATGGGATTAGCTATCTTGATCAAATTGATGATTCTAAGATTAGGGTTTTATATTTCTATCAAGCCTTCCATGAGATTTTGATTCCTAAATTACAAGTATGGTTATGAACCTCTAAGGTTGAATCCCTTTCTAATGAAATCCCATGCTTTTCTTATGATATCAACTCTCAAGTTTTAAGATATGTATTATGATCCTGATATATGATTTTTACAAGAACCCTTCCTGAATTTACGAATTTCAAGTATGATGACTTCCTCAAGTATGCATATCTTTTGCAAGTATCACCTTTATGTTAGCCTCTTTCATGGCTAGTTCACGTATTTTCAAGCATGCTCATGTATCTTATGATTTTAGGTAACCCATATACTTCAAGTATGTTTCATGATTACAATATAATATATGTGCATATTTTTGAGAATAGTATCTATCACCAAGTAGGTCGGGGGTTCTGGGAACCCAGGCCTCAGAACTACATGCCCAATGTAGGAATATATTCATGTTAACTCTATGGGGTCTCTTTTGTGTTTCACACCATGTCGTCGTCCCTTTCTTTGGAAAGATTGGGTTGGCTCTGCCCACTTGAGTGAGATAGTTGGGATATCATGTAGGGTCTATCATGATGGTGTCGGTTATGATGAATCCTCCCGCTGTTCCTTATGATATATGCATGTTTATGATTATGATAATTTGGTTCATGTTATGTTTTACAAGATTTCTCTTATGAACATATTTATGTCTAGTTTATGAATGGTTTTTAAAGCCTTGAGGCCTCATGTTTAAATTTTGTTTATTATTTCATGTTTTATACGTCCTACTCTCATGAACTCTTTACGCATTTTATTATCCTATTTTACTCACCTCGCATACTCATTATATTTAAAGTACTAATTGCATACTCTATGCTATATCGTCTCATGATATAGGTTTTGGCCATCAGACCTAGTCACATCGTTAGTCTTGCTCCCATATCAGTCTAGTTCAGCCCTGTGTTGGTGAGTTCTCATCTACTGAGGAGATTCATCAAGTTATGTGCTTTATCATTTTAGTTTTATATTTAGTGGACTAGTTGGGGAGGTTGTCCCATCAGTCCATGTAAGTCTAGAGGCTTTTCAAACATTCATGTATTGGTTGAATCAGTTATTGGATTCTTCCCTCTTGCTTTTATTTTATGCTATATAGAATTCGACGTATTTATGTTTAAGTTTTATGTTTTTTGCTTGAATTTATGCTCTTGAGTTGCTATGCACATTTCATGACCCGAGTCTATACCTTTAACAAGACATGGTACTTGGAGTCATAAGTAACCCCAAGTCAACCTATGGTCTATCATAACAATGGTAATCTGAGTAATATCATAGCAAAAACTTTAAAAATAATAAAAACCATTAATGAAGAAGAACTAAATCATAAAGCATTAATTCAACTGAAAATTTGGATCTATGTCTGTGTCTGAAAGCCATCTATCTGATTAGTAGTTTGGAAAAAGCCCCCAAGTAACTCTAAGTCTAACTGAAAGAAAAATAACTGAAGGAAAATAAACACCATCCTCGAAATATGAGGACTCACCATTGGCGTAGCTGATAACTCCTGGAGAAGATCTACTAACGATGTTGGGACTGAGAACCTGTAGCTGTATCATAAATTGATACAACATAGAAGGTATGCATCAGTACTTTGAATGCACTGAGTAAGTAGGAGAAAAAATAACACGGAGAATAAAATAACTGAACTGTAATGACATGCAATGACCAACTGACATGCTAAAACTAAATAAAATGAAATATATAGAGATGGTCAAAATGACCCTGTCTGATGGTAAAAGACGTGCCCTAAATCTGAGATGTTGAATCTGAACTAACTAGATTGAACATAGTAAACTGAGACTATTCTGAACTGAGCTAATTTGAGACTGAACTAACTAATGGGAGAGTCTATAACCGACGTATAACCACGTGAGCGAGATGTGGAGTCCGATGTATACACCCCATTGGTAGGACCGAATATACCTTGCTAGGGTATAAACGCATGAACTGGATGATCATAAGTCTGGGGCCATAAGTCTAATAGATATAACCTACGGTGACAACGTAGTTCAGGGAACCTGTGTGCGCTGGAACCCTAGTCTACTCGGTGCTAAGTCCTACTCCCACTCGATAGTCCTAGAGTGACTACTTGGCTGATAGCTAAAAATTGAGGCCCAAGACTAAGTCAGGAATACCTATCTGGAAGTACCCGGAGAGTCTTATCAGACCGGATTCTATAACTGGTGTTCTAATAGTAGTTAGAGTTGCTTATCTGGAAGCGTCGTAACCGTCTAAAGAACAAATGTAATCTGAAGTTGGGATTCCAAGGCTAGTTAGAGCTGCATATCTAGAAGTGTCATAACCGCCTAAAGAACCACTAAAATATGGTAACTGATTCTAATACTTATAACTTGGAGACACCACTGACACCTCAAGAATTAATTGTAGTCAAACAAATCAGCTGACATTTCTTGACAATACTAAGTATAGTAATCTGACTGAGTCTGTACTAATATTTATCTAACCGAAAATTTCCACATAGACTAACAATATGGGGATCTCAAAACTAATAAAATAAAGCTACATGGAAACTAGTCCAACACGCAAGATTCTAAATTTTTCTGAACTGAGAGTTAGGGATAAATCATTCCACTGGATTCAATTTTCACAAACTTCTAGAAATAGGGAATAATAAAGCAGTTAAAATCATGAGAAATATTCCACTTGAAATCTTAAAGAAGTTTGTCTGAAAACTTTCTACATTTCGAATCCACAGCGCTATAATTGATAAAGAAAATAGAGAAGATTTTAGGGACACAAGAGAAAAACTATTCCCTTGTTGAATTCCCACATACCTGGATAAGAAATCCATAGAGAAAGAGAAAGAGACTTGAACTTTTGCAACCCACATACCTGGATAAGAATTCCGTAGAGAAAGAGACTTGAACTATTGCAACTGACAAGGAGCCCTAGTTCTTGCTTGAGAGGAATGACCTGGGTTTCTACGATCGATATTCTGAGAGTCTGCGTGGTGAATGATGGGGAAAACCTTTTCATCCCTCTAAATTCTCTGAAATTATACTTAAAACAACGTAGTTTAGGGACTAAATAGGTGCAAAACTAGAAAAATATCCCTAGAATTAAATCTTGAAGACTGACTGAGAGGGAACCAACGGGTCACTCAACGAGTCATTGGTTGAGACCATGACACGTTAGGACCAGTCGTTGGTCCTACTGTCTGGGTCAATAGTTTACTGGATTTGGCAACGGGGGACACCACAACTCACTGGCTGAACCAACAGGTCATTTGTTCCTCCCGTTGTCACTATACGAGGAAACTTGGAAGGATTGACGATAGGTGACACAATGACTCATTGCTAGACCCAATGGGTCTTTGTGTCCAGTCGTTACCTTCACTGGGACAAGACTTGGATTTTTGAGCTTGGCCCCATACGTGGTCACAATGACTTGTTGTGGGACACAACTAGTCATTGTTTCCACTCGTCATCAATAAAAGGGGTTTCTGGGGTTCTCACTTAATGTCTCACACCACGAGTCATTGTTTCTGATGATGACTCGTTGGTTGAGTCGTGGGATCCTGGAAGGGGGACTTCTGAGCGGGGGACCAATGATTGACAGGACACACATAATGGGTCATTCCTTGTCTCATGGGTTCCCGAGACACCAAACACTACTAACCACGACTGACACAACGAGCCGTTGGAGCTGACCACGACTCGTTGCCTCAGTTTTTCCTGAGGCAAATTTTCTGGTTTCTTTTGGATTTTCTTGCAAGGAATGATTATGGTCTAGTAGAGTTTTGGGGTGTTACAATATCTCCCCCTTAGGATCATTCTCTCTCTAATGAAGGCTAAAACTATTGAAACCTAGGAAAAGAGCTGCAATTCATAGACTAAGACAATGCTAAAGAGCTGGTTTCTGAAGGAGTAACTTACTCCGAACGAACTTAAACATGCTAAAGAGCTGATGCAATTAGAATGCATACAGAAAATCTGAATAGATCTTATGAGTACGGAACCGAATAGAGTACTGACGAGGCATTTAGTACCTAATGTTGGAACTGAACTGCAAGGGAGTATGTGAGGGTATCTGGCTATCATGTCTGCTTCTGCTTCCCATGTGGCTCCATCAACTTGCTGGTTCCTCCACAAAACTTTCACCAAAGCAACTTCCTTGTTTCTTATCGTACAAACCTGACGGTCAAGGATCTGAACTGGGACCTCTTCATAACAGAGACAATCTTTTATTCCCACACTGTCTAGTAGCACAACTAAAGTTGGATCACCGATGCACTTTTTCAATAGTGACACATGGAAGACTGGGTGCACCGATGCTAACTCTGGAGGTAGTTCTAACTTATATGCCACACTGCCAATTCGCTTTAGAATTTTGTAGGGTCCCACATAAATCAGACTAAGTTTTCCTTTCTTCCCAAACCTCATCACCCCTTTCATGGGTAAAATTTTTAGATAAACCCAATCATCCACTTCAAGATCTAACTCTCTTCTCCACACACTAGCATAGGATTTCTGACGGCATTGCATTGTTTTTAACCTCTCCCTGATAAGTTGCACTTTCTGCATAGCCTCATGAACTGAGTCTGGCCCTATCAAGATAGCTTCACCAATCTCAAACCACCCTGTAGGAGAACTACACCATCTACCATATAATGCCTCAAACCTGGCCATTTGGATATTGGAGTTGTAGCTTTTATCGTACGCAAACTCGATGAGAGGTAGGTGACCATCCCAACTTCCCTTGAAATAGATCACACATGCTCTCAACATACTTCCAAGGTCTGAATATTCCGCTCAGCTTGTCTATTTGTCTGTGGGTGAAAAGTTATGCTGAGCTTAACCTGTGTACCGAGTCCTTTTTGAAATGACTTCCAGAAATGCATGGTAAACTAGGTACCTCTATCTGAAATAATGGAAAAGGGCACCCCATGCAGTCTGACTAACTCCCAGATATAAAGACTAGCATAATCCTCAGCTGAGTCTATAGTTTTAACTTCTAGGAAATATGCTGACTTGGTCATCCGATCTACCATCACCCAGATTGATTCATGTTGCTGAAGAGTAAGAGGTAGACCTGTAATAAAATCCATATTCACTTCTTCCCACTTCCATGTGGGTATACTAATATCCTGAGTCATAACTCTTGGTCTCCGATGATCCACCTTGACCTGCTGGAAGTTCAAGAACTTAGCTACTAATTCTGCAATGTCTCTTTTCATGTCGTTCCACTAGTAACTATCTCGTAGATCACAGTACATATTAGTAGCTCCTGGGTGGTTAGGATATCTCAAACTGTGTTCTTCAGCCAATATTTGTTGTCTCAAGTCACCCATATCCAAGACACAAAGTCTAACCTGGTAACGGAGTATGCCATCTCCCCCTTGGGAGAAAGACTCCACTTCTTTTCTGAGAACCGCCTCCTTCAGCTTAAGCAATATGGGATCTTCATCTTGCCTTGACTTAACTTCAAATACCAATGAGGAATATGATCCACTATGCACCACTACTCCTCCCTCAGCTGTATCAACCAACTACAATCCAACCCGAACTAACTTGTGGATATCCTTTGCCAGTTTTTGCTTTCATCAACATAAGCCACGTTCCCTATAGAAATCCTTCTTAGGGAATTAGCCACCACATTGGCTTTGCCCAGGTGATACAACACACTCATGTCATAGTTAGTAGCTCATACCATCTTCTCTGATGAAGATTTTAAATCTTTCTGACTGAACATATATTGAAAGCTTGTGTGATTGGTGAAAACATCCACGTGAGCCCCGTAAAGGTAGTGCCTCCATATTTTCAATAAAAACACCACTGCTGCCAATTCAAGGTCATGAGTCGGATAGTTCTTTTCATGAACATTGAGTTGTCTGGAGGCGTAAGTTATCACTCTACCCCGTTGTATCAGAACACAAACGAGTCCAACTCTAGAAGCGTCACAATACATCACGAACCCATTTGTTCCTTCAGGGAAGGTTAACACTGGACTGGTAGTGAGTTGAGTCTTTATTTCTTGGAAACTCTTCTTACACGCATTTGACCACTAAAATTTCACCATTTTCTGAGTCAACCTAGTTAGAGGGTATACAATAGAGGAGAAACCTTCCACAAAACATTGATAATAGATGGCTAGACCCAAGAAACATCTAATTTCGATTAGGAAAGTAGGTCTGGGCCAGTCTTTCACCGCTGCTATCTTTTGAGGATCTACCTGAATACCCTCACCTAAGACCACATGACAAAGGAAACTCATAGACTTCAACCAAAATTCACATTTGTTGAACATAGTGAACAACTGGCGGTCTCTGAGTGTCTATAGCACTATCCTTAGATGCTTGGCATATACTTCGTCGCTTCTGGAGTATACCAGAATGTCATCAATAAATACAATGACAAACATTTCTAGATATGGCTTGAAAACCCTACTCATCAGGTCCATAAAAGTTGCAGGGGCATTAGTCAGTCCAAAGGACATAACCACGAATTCGTAGTGACCATACCGAGTTCTGAAAGTTGTTATCGGTATGTCACACTCTTTGATTCATAGGGGATGGTACCCCAACCTGAGATCTACCTTGGAGAAACAACCGGCTCCCTGAAGCTAATTAAACAAGTAGTCAATCCTGGGTAAGGGATACCTATTCTTGACTGTGACCTTGTTCAATTGATGGTAGTCGATACTCATTCTGAGGGTACCGTCTTTCTTCCACACGAATGATACTGGAGCACCCCATGGAAAGATACTGGGTCTGATTAAACCCTTATCAAGGAGGTCTTTTAGCTGCTCCTTCAACTCCTTAAGCACAACTGGAGCCATTCTGTAAGGAGGGATAGAGATAGGCTGAGTGTCTGGGAGAAGATCTATGCCAAAGTCTATTTCTCGCTCAGAAGGAACTCTAAGAAGATCTTCAGGAAATATGTCGGGGAACTCACTGACAATTGGAACTGACTGAACAGTCAGGGTCTCAAAGCTGGAAACTTTGATCCGAACTAAATGATATATACACCCTTTATAAATAAGCTTTATGGACTTAAGGTAGGAAATAGACTGACCTTTAGGAGCTGAACTACTGCTCGTCCACTATAAAATTGCCTAATTAGGGAACTAAAATCTGACGACCCTAGTTCTGCAGTCGATTGAGGCATAACCAGAGTATAACCAATCCATGCCAAGAATGAGGTCAAAGTCAACCATGTCTAGCTCTACAAGATCAGTTGTAATTACCTTATTCAAGATTACGACTGGGCAGTTTCTATACACCCAGCTGGCTCTAACTGACTCACCAACTGGAGTGGAGACTGAGAATGATTCTAGACTGATATTAAATTGGACAACTACATAGGGAGTCACAAATGATAGGGTGGCTCCTGTATTTAGTAGGGCATACACATCTAGATGGAAAAGGCAAAACATACCCGTGACCACGTTAGGTGAGCTCTCCTGATTCTGACGAGAGAACATAACATAAAAACAATTTTGGCGCTGGCTTTCATTCGTACCTGAAGTGTTGGCCTGCTGAACTGGTCAGCCTGCTGAAGCAGTGGATTGTGATCTTCCCCGTCTTGCTGATAGTCATTCTTTGAGCCGATGATCGAGTTGTCCACACCTATGGCAACTCTCTCGGCCCTGAAGGCATTCCCTGGATGGTTCTTTCCACACTTAAGGCAAGCTAGGTAGCAATTGCTAGCGTTGTGACTCTGGGACTGTGAGCCAAATGCTCCACCTTTTCGATCCTTGTGGGATCGAAAGGTAGGGGCACTGGATAAAGTGGGTGATGGAGCCCTCTACTATTGCTACTATTGCTGCTATGGGTGGCTACTACCTCGAGACCTCTGGTGGCCATAATCTGATTGTCCAATCCTTTCCTGCTTGTTCTTTCGCTCCAAGACTTTTAGTTTTTCTTCCTCAATATGCTTGGCATGAACGATGAGGCTGGAGATATCAATATCTATAATAAGCGTTGTAGTCCTACACTCCTTGAAGACCAAGTTTGATACTCCATTGACGAACTTCAGCATGCGACCTTGGCTCGGCTACCATCTTCGGAGCGTATTTAGACAATCTTTTTCCAGTGCATACTCTTCCACCATTTGATTACCGTATTTTAGATTCATAAATTCTGCCACCTTATCCTCCTTGAGCTCTCAGGGGAAGAATCTTTCTAAGAAGGCTATAGTGAACTCCTTCCACTCCATCGATTTTGCTCCCGCTAGTCTTCCTTCCTTCCACTGGTCATACCAGATCTTGGCTACCTCTTTCAGCTAGTAGGCAGCCAGGTCGAAACTCTAAGAGGTGCCAACACCCATAATTTGGGTGATCTTTCTAATATCATCCACAAACTCCTGTGGGTCCTCTCCCACCTTAGATCCATGCAAAGCTGGAGGGTTCATCCGAGTGAAGTCCTGAACTCGGGCAGCTACTACGGACCCATTACTATTGACCAAAACACCTGCAGGTTCACCTGGTTCATGACTGTTTGTGCGAGCAGCTTGATAGCTGCTCTGAACTCTATGAAGGACACTAGGTCATCCTAAGGGGCTGCGTAATACCCCGGATGTGCCTAAGAGTAGACCCAGGAATTTAGGAATTTAAATTGCTGAAAATTAGGGAAAAGTTGTAGGACGGGAGGAGGGACGAGTCATTGTGACAAATAATGACTCGTTAGAAGCAATCATAGTGAGATCCCAGTCTAAGCTACCGGGAAGGAATGAGTCATCTAACAACTCGTTGGTCTAAATGACAATTCGTTGTAAGTGGTCGTGGGTTGGATCTCAGGTTTCCCAAGTAGTTACAATGGATGGAGACAACGGGGTGTTGGAACTTGTAATGGTCTGTTGTATTGGTCATTGGTAAGAGGGTGAAGAAAGGACCAGTGGTGGAAACGGAAGNTTTTATTTCGTGTGATGTCCGTGTGGTGCCTTGTTTAGCTATTATATGATGTGGTCATTGGTAAGAGGGTGAAGAAAGGACCAGTGGTGGAAACGGAAGGATACAACGAGTCATTTGTTCAAGCAACAACTCGTCATGTCAATCGTGGTTGGGTCACTAGTCAAGGTCGCAGTGAAATCAACGAGTGGTCGTAACGGGTCATTGTAGGTGACAACGACCCGTCCTGTCAGTCGTGCTTTGGAGAAGCCGAATTTTTGAGGAATCCCAGTAAGTCTAACAGACGGTGGAAACGAGTCATTGTATGAGACAATGACTCGTCCTGAGGGTCGTTGGTTCCAGTTCGGGAAAATTTCAGGTTTTTCTCAGGGGCAGTTTGGTAAAATCCCATGCATCTAGCTGTAATGTAACCTCATTTTGGGTATTTTTTGGGACGTTTTAGGGGTTTCTTCAACTCTAAAATCTCATTCTCTCAAAGTATCCTCTCAAACCCTTCTTCCAACTCTCTTACAAGTTTCAAGGGTTTCCTTCAAGAGCTTAAAGGTGCAATTTTGAGTGGAAATTCTTTTACCAGGTATGCGGGTTTTCTTCAACAAGGATATACTTTCATCCTTGTGCCACATCTTGATTAGAAACCCATTTTCAATTAATATAGAAAAGTATGATTTAGGGTTGGGTGATGGGTAATTTCTTCTACATCTTTTAATTGTCAAAAATCTTTTGCTATTATGAACGTAATTGGGATAGAAATTAATGGGTTGCTTTGAAATGAGGGTTATATGTTGGGAATTCAAGAGTGTAGCATGTTCTTCATAAATGGGCTTGAGTAGTGAATGGGGTTTTTTTATTACTCACTTTATTATCGTAGTAGTTCATGAGCTTGATGAAATTATGGGAATATTGGGTAATTAACCCTAATAATCCAATAATGCCAATAATAACTATGTTGGGATGAGCTTGTGTTTGTGGACTTTGGATAATTGAAAGTAAATTATGTATTATCACCATGTTTTCAATTGAATTTTTTGGGCATGAGGTGAATCTATGAAAATGACTTTATTGTTGTATGTTTCTCGTGAATTGGAATAAATTGTGAGACAAGCCTTATGAAATAAAAATGAATGCTCTCTCTCTGGTTTGTTATAGATGGTGAGGTATGATTTCGATGTATAGGTTGTTCGTAAATCTAAATAAAATAAGTCATGCATCTTTGATAAAGAATGAGTAATCTATAAATCATGCGTGACCTTATGCTATATATGATGGGTGAGATGAAATCGAAATTGGGATGTTGTGATTGTATTGTGCATAATGTTAATCTATAGAATGCCCATTAGTGTATGATGTTCAGAGTAAATATTAAATTTGTTCTGTGATGAAGTGAACTATGATGATAAAGCATGTGTATAACATGTCAGACTGTTGAGCTTGTGTGCAAAAGAGATAGCTCTAATCATTTAAAATGAGTGTTGTATGATGGAGAGTGGTGAATTCTTTTGTCTCTGATAAACAATAGCAATTCAGGCCAGCTTTGATCGGTTGGGAATCACATCTCTAGTCACTAGTGGAGTATGTCTTTTCTTAGTCGGTCGGGACTTACATCCCTAGTCACCAGTGGAGTATGTCTAGCCTTCGTTAGTCGAGATTCTTCTTAGCTGAGAATGTTCCTTTTTGCCAGCCAGTGACTCTATATCAGAGCATTCTCTCCCTTAGACAGTCGGGGATTTCGTCTAGCTGAGACGTATCCTTTTGACAGTCAGGGACTCCCTTTGATATCAGTCACGACATTGTATCTCTATATCATTTATGTTGGTTATATTTTGCGCATCAGTTGATATTATGTTAATGAATGTCCCTATAAGTGATTATGTTAATATGTATATGTGAATCTCATATAAGATTGTTTTATCTCCTTTCAGTTATATTACTATTAATGTGTGTTTAAATTACTCCTTCTTTGTATATTTGTATGTTTAGTTTAATAATGCTTCCTGCATGCTCAGTACATTCCAAGTACTGACCGCATGCCTTCTTGTGCTATATCATTTCATGATATAGATTCAGGTTTACAGATTCAGCCTCGTGGTTAGATACGCTTCATCCTCTCTCAGCTTATAGTGGTGATTCCTCATCTTCCAAGGACGTGGTTTATGTTCTTATTTTCTTATGTTGAGGTTTCAGACTTTAGGAGTTAGCTAGTGGCTTGTCCCAGCAACTCATCAGTTTAGTAGAAGGCTTTCAGACATTGTCTAGATGGATTCGGCACTGTATCCAGTGTATTATATTTTTGATTATGGATTTTATAATTGATTCTTGTAGTTATCCTCTGTTTAATCATGTTGTTGGTTATTTCTTTGATAGAACATGCTATGATTATGCCATGGGTTTAATTGGAAGCCTTTCGGGGTTCATTGTCCCGTGTTACGTCTAGGGTGTAAAATTGGGCCGTGACAGGTTGCTGGGGCTGGTGGGGCTGGTCAGTGAGTGTTGCTGGCCCTTCTTCCATTACCACATCTTGGAGACATGATTTTACTGAAACGAAATAGAGCACAAGTTAGGAGAACATTTCTGGATTTGAACTTTAATGCACGATATAAAGTATGAACAAAAGGGAGTTTTCCTAATAAGGTCTCGTAGCCTCCTCGTCATAAGTGTGATGTGCTTCACAATCATGAAAACGACTCTACTCAACGTAGCTTTCAGACATCCTAGGATACTCTAAACCTAGTGCTCTGATACCAAGTTTCACATGATCTGAGTCTATACCCTGGGGGAGACACAGTACTCGGAGTCATAAATAATCTCAAGCTAACCCATGGTCTATCATAACACTGCTAATCTGAGTAATATCATAGTGGAAGATTTAAAAATAATAAAAACCATTTATGTAGAAAAACTAAATCATAAATCTTTAATACAACTGAAAACAAAACTGAAAATCTGGATATATGTCTGTGTCTAACAACCATCTATCTGATGAGTTGCTGAGACAAGCCGCTAGCTAACTATAAGTCTAACTGAAAGAAAAATAACTAAAGGAAAACAAACACCATCCTCAAAAGATGAGGACTCACCATCGACGCAACTAATAACTCCTGGAGAAGATGTGCTAACTGTGCTGGGACTGATAACCTACAACTATATCATAAAACGATAAAGCTAGAAGGTATGCATCAGTACTTTGAATGTATTGAGTAAGTAGGAGAAAACATAACAAGAAGAATAAAATAACTGAACTATAATGAAATGCAATGACCAACTAAAATGCTAAAACTGAGTAAACTGAACTATAAAAAGATGGTCAAAGACATGCCCTAAATCTGAGATGCTGAATCTAAACTAATTGTACTGAACTGAGTAAACTGAGACATTTTTGAACTGATCTAATATGAGATTGAACTGACTAGTGGGAGAGTCTATAACCGACAAATAACCACGTGAGCTAGACGTGGAGTCTGATGTATACACCCCATCGGTAGACCTAATATACCTTGCCAGGGTATAAAGGAATGAACTGGATGATCACAAATATGGGGCCATAAGGCTAATAAATAACCTACGGTGGAAACATAATTCTGGGAACTTGGGTGTCGCTGGAACCTCGGTTTGCTCGGTGCTAAGTCCTACTCCCACTGGATAGTCCTAGACTGACTACAAGGCTAATAGCTCGAAACTGGGGCCCAAAACTAAGTTAGGAATACCTATCTGGAAGTTCCTTGAGAGTGTTATCAACCGGATTCTGTAAGTGGTGTTCTAAGACTGGTCAGAGCTGCTTATCAGGAAGGGTCGTAACCGTTTAAAGAACAAACTCTAATATGAAGCTGGGATTCCAAAGCTGGTCATAGATGCTTATCTAGAAGTGCCATGACCGCCTAAAGAACCACTAAAATCCGGTAACTGAGTCTAATATTGATAACTGGGAAGCACCACTGACACCTCAAGAATTAACTGTAGTCAAACTGATCAGTTGACATTTCTGGACAATACTGAGTATAGTAATCTGACTGAGTCTGGAATAATATGTACTTGACCGAAATTTTCGAATGCACTAACAAAATGGGGATCTAGAAATTGATAAAATCAAGCTATAGGAAAACTAGTCCAACACGCAAGATTTTAAATTTTTCTGAACTGGGTTCAACGATGAATATTCTAAGAGTCTACGTGCGGAATAAGGGGGAAAACTGTTTCATTCCTCTAAATTCTCTAAAATTACACCCAAAACGACGTAGTTTAGGGTCTAAATAGGTGGGAAATTGCAAAATATCCCTAGAATAAAATCTGGAAGACTAACTGACAGGGAACCAATGGGTCATTCAATGAGTCGCTAGTTGAGTCCACGACTCATTGGGACTAGTTGTTGTTCCTACTGTCTAGTTCCTTGGTTCACTGGATTTGGCAACGGGGGACACCCTGACTCATTAGCTAAAACAACGGGTCGTTGGTTCCTCCTATGGTCACTATACGAGGAAACTTGGAAGACATGACGATGGGTGACACAATGACTCGTTGTTGGACCCAACGGGTTGTTGTGTCCGGTCATTATGTTCGCTGGAACAAGTCTTGGATTTCTGAGCTTCGCACCACGGGTGGTCATAATGACTCGTTGTTTCCACTATTCATCACTGAAAGGGGTTTCTGGGGTTCTCACTTAACGACTAAAACCATGCGTCGTTGTTTCTAACGACGACTCATTGGTTGAGTCGTGGGTTCCTGGAAGGGGGACTTCTAAGAGGGGGACCAACAAATTACAGGACGACTCATTGTCTCTCACAACAGGTCGTTCCTTGTCTTATGTGTTCCCGATAGACCTAACACTACTGACCACGACTGACACAATGAGTCGTTGGAGCTTACCACGACTCGTTGTCTCAATCGTTCTAAGACAAATTTTCTGGTTTCTTCTAGATTTTTCTTGCAAGGTCTGAGTCTGGTCCAGAAATGTTTCGGGCTGTTACAACATATTCCATGGGATAACTTGGAGACATTCTTGGTTCTAGGTCTCATATCTCTATTTGGGGTCCCAACTCAGGTGGTGACACTCACAGATCTCTTGAATGCTAAACGTAGCCTAAAAGATTGTGCGACAACTTATTCTATTGATATATAGGTTATAGATAGTTATGTTACTAATATAAGGAAAAATGAAAATACAAAATCTAGTGATGATAAAAAAAATTTATCTATTAATGGAGCTATTATAGAGTGTCAAAAATTTTCTAAACAACAAGGCAATATGCTTAAAGACAAAAATAAGGCACCAATGAAAAACACTAACTTAGATCTAGTAGTGAGAAAATTTTGAATAAATTGCAAGCTATAATTGAAATGCCTCAAGGAAGTGAGAAATCTAATGCTACAGCTACTTGAGAATAGCGTGTATCTGTTACGACCCGAGCATGGACCTAGGATTAAGATACGGGACCTATAACCACAAATGACTCCAAGATAACCCATGGAGTGGCATATTACTAGCACAATATAACTTATAAGGAAAATTGATTAGAATCTAACTAAAATGTATGATATTTCTTTACGGATAATAAGATAATTTCATAATGTAAACAACAAGTCACAAATCTGAACATGCTAACTTTATGTCTGAAAGCTCTAAAAATTGATGAACTACTAGGAGAAACCCACAGCTAACTCCAAATTCTGAAACTAAAATGAGGTAAAAGAACTAAAATAAAGTAGATAACTCTAGTCCTTGGAGGATGAGGACTCACCCTTTCTTGCAGATCAAGTCCAGAACATTTCTAACTGCGTATTTGTCTGCATACCTGGATCTATATAGTGAAACATTATAGCATAAAGTATGCAGTCAGTACTTTGAATGTAAGGTGAGTAAAATTTGCTAGTAAAATGAAAGTCTGAAAGCATGAACATAAATCGAGATAGGGCATAAGAGGAAGGACAGCGTGCTAAACATCATATTCTTAAAGATATCATAATCGTGAGATATTCATCATAAGCTTAACATATTGATCCAAGGTTTAGAAATAGAAATCATGTCATGTACCATCCTTAAAATCATAGGTGAAAACTCATAAACTGATCAATGGGTCAAATATAATATAAAACATAATTTCATAATATATGAACATAAGTAACTGAAAACATGAGGAACAATGGAAGACTCATTATAATCGACACAATCATGATAGAGCTTACATGATGCCCCAACTATCTCGTTCAAGTGGGCAAAGCCTTCCTAAGCCATGCCAGGACAAAGAACGATGAAAGGCATGATAATACTCCTGACTCAGGTTTACAATATCCAATACCGATGACCCCTGCATACGCCCGTTGCAGGGGAGACACCCTCCAATAGCGAAGATCCTATATTCCTCGGGATAAGGGAACCATTCTCTAATATTGAGGATCCCTTATCTTATGGTGGCACGAAGTTTTAAGATCGGGACCTCGGGACCCCTAGCCTTCTCGGTGCTAGAAATACTCCCAAAACATGCATATTGATCAGGTAATCATATTCTCAATACACAACTTAAAATTGAACATAGAGAGTCTTGACTCCAACACATATCATAAACTGATCTTGTTAGCCTTGAATAAATTCATAACTATCATATTTAACTTTGCATGGGCTTGCCCAAGTCATAAAAGTATGCATACTTGAAATAGACTTAATACATAAAAATCATGAAATCATTATTTGAGAGTTCATAAACATTCATGCATACTAGATAATTAATCATGCTTGAAATCGTGGATCCTAGGCTTGAATTTTCATAAAACATGCATAATATGGCATAATTTTTAATAGCTTGAAAACATGAATTTATAATCAAATTGAGTGTAAAAACTGCCCATTAGACTTAAACCATACATTAGAACATGAGACGGCTGGGACCATAAACATAGCATAGATAATTTCATAGAATTGGGTTAAAACCCTAGAAATCAATACACTTGATTAGAAACTTCAATTCATGAATTAAAGAAGAAATTTGAGCATGAAGGTGGAAGAAATCCCCTATTTATGGCCATACATACCTAGGCTGATGATCTCTTAACTTTTCTTGAAGTCCCAAGGATGATTTGGAAGAGCTTAAAGAAGAACCCTAGCTCCTTTCTTGAGAAAAATCCAACTATCGGTATCTTAGAGTGGGTGAGGATTTAGGCTAGGCTAATCCCTTTAATCTGACCTTTAGAAAGCTCGAAATGATGTCATTTAAGAGTTAAAATCATAGGAGTTTACAAAACTACCCCCAATTGCTGAAAAATGTCGTGAAACTAGAAGAAACAACGACCAAAAGTGTGGATTGTGGTATGACAGGATGACCTGTACTGAGGTTTGTCCAACGCTTTTTACTAATTCACTAAATTGGTAAAAACTTTTTACTCCGAACTCCGATTGGTGCAAGGTTAGATGCGTTGGAAAGAGGACTCAAAGGGATTCAATTGGATGTACTGAATCACCCCAAAACCCTTTATAAAATGGGAGCTTTGGTCGTTTGAAATTGACCCTTGTAAGAACTTATATGAAAATTCAACTGGAAAGAAGGCTCTAAACTCAACTTTGTGCTAAAGGTTCCTTGTGACCTTAATTTTCATTCAATGCACTTCTTACACTTAAGAATTGATATTAACACCTTGTTTTCATAAATTCATCAGGTTCGGGTCTATCCACATACCTGAAATGGTTCCAAACTTAGCCTGAAAGTCCAAGGCATTACAATATCTCAACTAACAACAGAAACGAGGATTCGTACCATCATATTACGACTTATAATAAGTCCTTATATATACTAATCCTCCCCTAGACAAAATCTCTAAAATCCCTTCTTGTGACCCTTCAGTACGACCTGTACCACCCTGGTACTAGTCGTGGGATCCTTTTGTGGTTTCTCATATTGCCTCTGAATTACTCTTTGAACCTAATTCAATGACTCTAAAAAATGACCTGTACAATCAAACAACGGTCCATAAAATCCACTCGTCAGTTTTAGGCCAAGTTTTGGTAGGTCACTAGAACTGATCCAATGGCCACATATAACGGCCTGTAGGATGGAAGGACGAGTCATCCATTGACTAGTTGAATGGCCCTGGTGCCATTTTCTGCTAGTTTCTTCTATAAGTCTCGCGTCTTATCTAAGGGACTTTTTGGGTGTTGCATTATCTCCCCCTTGGGAACATTCTTCCTTGAATAGAGACTAAGCTGAAAAGATAGGCAAAGAGTTGCAATCCTTGAACTGAAAGCTATAATCTGAAAAACTAACAGAGTGACTAACATTGAACTGAGATACATGATTGAACTGAACTTATGAAACATACATGCATGATAAGACATGAAAGGAACTGAGAGACATAAACTTGACATGAAACTTAATGGAGTGTTATGGAGGAAACTAGTATATAAAGCTGGTACTGAACTAGAAGGGAAAAGATGCGGGTATCTAGCCATCATAGTTTCTTCAGCTTCCCATGTAGCTCCCTTCACTAGCTCTGTAACACCCCAAAACTTTCCTAGACCAGACTCAGATCATGCAAGAAAAATAAAGGGAAAGGAAAGAAAATTATATTGTAGAACGACCCAGACAACGGATCGTGGTAAGCTCCAATGGGTCATTATCTGATTCGTTGTCATCTCAACAACTTTTGTTCAAGGTGAAACAATGAGACATAGGACAACCCGTTGGTTCTATCAATGAGCCATCCTGTCATCCGTTGGATCCCAAGTTTAGAGGAAACTAGATCCTTCCTAGAGACAACGAGATGCATCAACGGCTCGTGGTTCCTACCAATCTTCCGTTGTATTGACTCGTTGCCTAGAGGCCCAGTTTTCCTACCTGTTCCAATGGGAGGTAGCAATGGCCTGTCCTTCTTCCAACGGACCGTTGTATCCTACCTTGGGTCAGTCCAGTGAGTTCAATTTCTAAACCCAGGACCAACGGTTGGTTTCAATGGGTCATTGTTTCGACCAACGACCCGTTTTGAGACTTGTTGGTTCCTGTCGACCATACTTCAGTATTTAATTCCCAGGGTTATTTTTGTAATTTCTCATCTATCTAGTCCCTAAAACATGTCATTTTGGGTTAAGTCAAGGGTTTAGAGGGGGGGAATCGACAGTTTGTCTCATTTTTCTTCCCTCATCTCTCAACAGTAAGCATAGAGGTCTCTTAGGCAAGTTCAGAGCAGGAGCAGGGTTGGATTTCCTTCTCAGATATCTTAGGGATTTCTTCCAAAATTTCTTCTACAGGTATGTGGGAATTTAACAAGGGGATTATTCTTCCCTTGTGTCCCCTAAAACTCTTCCTTAGTTCACTATAAGTTCTAGCCCTGAATTTTCGATTGTGATGATATTGTTATTAGACCTTGTTTATTTGATGTTTCCCATCAATTTGTAACTAAAATGATGTCTATCCCTTTGAATGTGAATTTTAGTCCTAACTCTTAGAAAATAGAACCCAGAATCCTGCATAAGTATTGAATTCTCAAAATTTCTTGAATCCTTCAGAGTTAGGGGTTTCTATAATAGTTGTGTGTTAGAAACTCAGTCAAATGTATGTTAGATAATTTCAGTTAGAAAGTTTATGTATTCAGAAATGTCAGCCTAGTTTCAGTCTGATTTTTAGCAACCTCCGGGTTGACCAAAATAATCTCAGTTGATCAGTTTAACTATAGAAATTCTCGAGTTGTCAGTATCATCTCCCAGTTATTAGAATCAAATCCAGAACTTAGTTTATTGGTCGATTAGGCGGTCATGACACTTAGACAAATATCTCTCAATAGCCTTAGGACCCCAGTCAGATTATAGATTACCCTTAGACGATTACGATGCTTCTAGATAAGTAGTTCTGACTAGTCTAGAACCTAGTTTCAGAATCTGGTACGATAAGACTCTCAGGGTACTTTCAGTTATAAATCCCTAACTAGTCTTGGACCCCATTTTTGAGCTATAACCTTAGTAATCAGTTTAGATATTCCAGTGGGAGAAGGACTTTGCACTGATCAGACCGTGGTTCCAGCGCACCCAGGTTCCCTGAACAATGTTGCCAGCGTAGGTTGCAGTATTTATTGGCCTGATTTGCCCCAGACTTTTGTGATAACGTAGTTCATGCCTTTATACCCTGGCAAGGTATATTGGGTCCTACCGATGGGGCGTATACATCGGACTCTACGTTTAACTCATGTGGGTTACATGTCGGTATAGACTCTCCCACTAGTTAGTTCAGTTTAGCTTAGTTCAGAGCAGATTAGACTCAAATTTAGAATATGCTTTGACCATTAGACAGGGTCTTCTAGACCACCCTAGTTATTTCAGTTATTCAGTTCAGTAGCTTTAGTTGGTCATTGCATGTCTCTCAATTCAGCATTTCTTATTATTTACTTCTGTGTGTTATGTTCCTCTCACCTACTTAGTACATTTAAAGTACTAACACATACTTTTATGCTTTATTGTTTTATGATACAGCTGTAAGATCTCAGACTCAGTTTCGTTAGACGATTGCTCATCGAAGACCTTAGCCTTACTAGTTGGTGAGTCCTCATCCTTCGAGGATGGAGATTTATTTACTTCAATTGCTTTTTTCATGATTCTATTTATATTTGGAGTTAGATGGGGGCTTATCCTAGCAACTCATCATTCATAGTGGCTTTCAAACTCATATTGGTTTGTTTTCAGAGTCACATTTTTGTTCTAATAGTTTCAAATATTATGAACCAGTTTTATATTTTCTAGCATTTTTACTTTTGCTTTAAACTTCCATTGTATGTTTTTTTATGTCACTTAGAATGCAGTGTATGATAGGCCAGGGGTTGATGTTGGGTCACTTCTGGCTCCAGGTATCGTGTTCCGTCCAGGGTGTAGACTCGGGGCATGCCAAACTTTGTATTAGAGCACTAGGTTTATAGTATCCTTGAAATGTCTGAAAGACGCATCGAGTAGAGTCCTTCTCATAAGTGTGAAGCGCGCCACACTTATGATGAGGAGGCTACGAGATGTTATTAGGAAAACTCCTTTTTGTTCATACTCTTTATTGTGTGTTAAAGTTCAATTCCAGAAATGTCCTTCTAACTCGTGCTATATTTCATTTAAGTGAACTATGCCTCCTAGACGCGGTAACAGAAAAAGGGTCGGCAATGCCAAAAGACCTACCCCACAATCTCCAGTAGCCCCTTAAGATGACATGGTGTCCACCGCAGAGTTCAGGGCAGCTATCCAGCTGCTCGCTCAAACAGTCACCAACCAGGTTAACAAACAAGTGGTTCTAGTTAACAAAAATGGATCCACAATAGCTGCACGGGTGCGGGACTTCACCCGAATAAACCCTCCATCATTTCAGGGATCCAAGGTGGGGGGGACCCCTAAGAGTTCGTGGACGAGCTCCAGGGTGTTAGCTCCTCTGAGAGTGCTTATCTGGCTGCCTACCAGCTAAAAGGGGTAGCCCAGGTCTGGGGTGAATAGTTGAAAGAGAGGCGGCCAGCGGGAGAAGCACTGGTGGATTGGGAGGAGTTCAATACATCCTTTCTAGGAAGATTTTCCCTCGGGAGCTCAGGAAGGCAAAGGTGGCTGAATTTATAAACTTGAGGCAGGGCAAACAAGACTGTAGAAGAATACGCATTAGAGTTTACCAAGTTGTCCAAATATGCTCCAGAGATGGTGTCTGAGCCAAGGACTCGTATGTTGAAATTGTTGAATGGAGTATCGATGTTCGTCCTCAAGGAGTGTAGGACAACAATGCTGATTAGAGACATGGAACTCTCCAGCCTGATTGTCTATGCCCAGTAGATTGAGGCTGAAAACTGAAGGACATGGAGCGAAAGAACAAGCAGGCGAGGACTGGCCAGTCAGATTACGACCATCAGAGTTTTGGTGGTAGTAGCCGCCCACAACAACATCAGAGAGCCCAGCACCAGCTCAGCCAGCATCCCAACCTTTCGATCCAACCAGGATCGGAGGGGTGGAGTATCTGGCTCTCATTCCTAGAGAAACAGTTCCAGTAACAGATATCCAGCTTGCCCTAAATATGGCAAACCACCTAGGAGAGTGTCTTCGGGGTCGAGAGGGATGTTTTAGTTGTGAACAACTTGATCATCGACTTAAGGATTGCCCGTCAGCAGGATGAGGGAGAGGAAAATCCACCACATCATCAGCTCCAGTAGGCCAACTAGCTCAGCAGGTGAACACATCAAGTACGGATGGTGGGCAGCACCAAAGTCGTTTTATTGCATTGTCTTCCCGTCAGGATCAGGAGAACTTACAAGATGTGGTCACGGGTATGTTACGTGTTTTCTGCCTAGATGTATATGCCCTGCTTGATCTAGGGGAAACATTTTCATTCGTGACTCCCTACATCGCGATTGAGTTTGATATCAGCCTAGAAGTATTATCAAGACCTTTCTCAGTCTCCACCCTAGTTGGCGAGTCAATTAGAGCCAGCCGGGTGTATAGATACTTTCCAATCTTAGTCTGCAATAAATTCATTCCAGCTGATATTGTAGAGTTAGACATGGTCGACTTAGACCTCATTCTTTGCATGGATTGGTTACATTCCGGTTATGCCTTAGTTGACTGCAGGACTAGGGTTGTTAGGTTTCAGTTTCCTAATGAACCATCTCTAGATTGGTCGGGAAAGCTCAGTGCCAAATGGTAGGCTTATTTCCTACCTTAAGGACAAGAAGCTTATTTCCAAGGGATGTATTTATAATCTAGCTCAGATCAAGGTCCGACTCTAAGACCCCAATTATTCAGTCAGTTCCTGTTATCAGAGAGTTTCTTTATGTGTTCCCCGAAGAACTTCTCGGAGTCCCTCCTGAATGAGAAATTAACTTTGGTATAGACCTTATTCCAGATACCTAGCTCATATCCATCCCTCCTTACAGAATGGGTCCAAATGAACTTAAGGAGTTGAAACAGTAGCTAAAAGACATTCTTGATAAAGGTTTTGTCAGACCCAGCATCTCTCCTATGGGTGCTCCAGTTCTATTCATGCGAAAGAAAGACAGTTCCTTCAGAATGTGTATCGATTACTGTCAATTGAACAGGTTCACGGTCAAGAATAGATATACCCTACAAAGGATTGATGACCTATTCGACCAACTTCGGGGAGCTAGCTATTTTTCAAGAATAGATATCAGGTTGGGGTATTACCAGCTAAGAATTAGAGAGTGTGACATACCGAAAACAACTTTCAGAACTTGGTATGGTCACTATGAGTTTGTAATTATGTCCTTTGGACTCACAAATGCCCCTGCAGCCTCAATGGAAAAGATGAATAGAGTCTTCAAGCAGTAAGTAATACCCCGGAAGTGCCAGGAGTATACCCGGGAAGAAAAAATTTAAAACTACTGAAAGTTTAGAAAAAAGTTGCAGAACAAGAGGTAGAACAACTCATGGTAAGTAACCACGAGCCATTGTGAGCAGTTATGGAATGGGGTTAGGCCTGGGGATAGTGTAGACAATGGCGTCAGAAAGACTCGTTGTGAGGAAGGACGACCCGTTGACTAGAGTAGTGGTAAGATAGTTGACTTTTCAGTGGAGACGATGGAGGGGAACCACGACACATTGTAGGAAACTATTGAGTTGTGGTTAGGCTCATAGTGAAGGAGTTCAGATTTTTAGAAGAGGGAAACAATGACTGGTTCAACGACCCGTTGGAACCTAGAACGACTAGTCCTATTCATCCGTGGGTTGAAACCCTAGGACACTGCATAGCACAGGTAGATACCACGGGTCGTGGTATCCTCCAATGACCCGTTGGTTCACCCGTTGTTTGGCCTAGTGATCAGTTTTTAGTGAATTCAGTAAGGGAATTTCTGTTAATTCCTATTCCTAAGGCCCTATACTACGTCGTTTAAGGCTCGTTTTGAGGGGTTTTAAGAGGAGAAAGCCTACTCTAAGTTATTCTTCCCATGCATGCAAGTTTGAAGGATTGAAGAGGTGATTCAAGGCCAAATTTCAAGGTTTCCATTGAAATCTTAGCATGGGCAATTAGTGGGTGTTAGAATTCACTATTTCCAGTTATTTAGGGTTATGAGTGGGTGTTTTCTTCCACACCCATGCCCAATTTCTATCAAATCATTAAAAATCACCTATGATCAAGTATGGGGTTTTTACCCAATTGCATAATTCTTTAATCTCCATACACAGGTATGCTTATATTATATTTATATTGATGAATTGTGAAGCTTGGACAGATTCTAAATTGTTTTCAATAATAAAGATTGTTTTCCAAAAATCTTGAATCTAAAATGCACATGGATGAGAAGTTCATAAAAGTAGTGAATGAGGATGAATGCATGATGATGCTGTGATTTAATGATGAAAAGCATGTTTCTAAAACTCCCCATGATCTATGTTATTTTTTTCAAAATGAGGAGATTAGATCCAAGTATGATAAAGCTTTGGGTGATGCCCACATATCGATTTAAATTGATGATTTTCCCAACATAAACTTACCACATTGTTTAAAGTGAAATTTGCCCAATTTTATTATGAATTCTAGCTTGTGGTATGTTAAGAAAATACTTCTATACGTAGCTTACCACATGATTTGGAGTAGATGCTCCCACCTATGATTGAGCTTGTGGTATGTTTAGAAATAAAGCTTCTCATATGCATGAGTTCATTATTGAGCTTTGTCAATAGACAATGTTGAGCTTTGTTTCATACGATATTGATTTATTCATGATTTCATGTTGATCTTCATCAATAGATGATGTCGAGCTTCATTATATACGATGTAGAGCACTGCATGTTTTGGGAGAAGAGTTTAGTACCGAGCGTGTTAAGGGTCGATTACCCTATACCCCAAAACTACGTGCCAACTAGGTTGATACTATAATATTATTGGGACCTCCCTTGTGAGCTATCCCCGGCCTGATTGTCCCTTCAGCTTGATATCGATATCACGGTATCGTCCATCGCCCTAGCAAGGTTATGGACGGCTCTATCCACTTGAGTGTGATAGTTGGGACCAAGTAAGTTGTATCATGGTATGCCAGTTAAGTGACAAGTCTCCCACTGTCTATATCATCCAGATTTGCATTTTCATTACTAATGATGATTACCTCACGCATGCATGTTCGAAAACTAAGGTTTGGCTCATTGTTTAGCTTTTGATATAAATGTTATGTTCAGCTTTGGGTTATTTGCAACATTCATAATGTTGTAAATCTAAGCATGATCATGTCATAATAAGATTTCAATTTCAGAATGAATGCATGTAGTCGTTCTACTTATACTTGAAAGCTTATGATATGGTATGAATGCTTTAAGTGTTTTACTTTTCTTAAGTGGTTTTACTTACCTTGCATACTCGGTACATTCCATGTACTGACAACATACTTTCTATGCTGCATCATTTCACAATGCAGGATCCAATTCTCAGGTTCAGCTCCGGTCGTAGTCGCTTACTAGAGTTAGCACCTGCTTCATTGGTAAGTCCTCATCTTTCGGGGACTAGACTTTCAGCTTCATGTCATATTTCAGTTTCCATATTGTTGAGTTAGCTGGGGGTTCGTCCCATCAACTTGTCTAGACTAGAGGTTTTCAGACTTTTGTATGTATAGCTTCGGATATTATTTTGATGCGCCGTTGTATGAGACTTATGCTGGGTTATAATTATTTTTTCTTCAGTTTATTGATTGAGTTAGTAGTACTCTTTTGCCATTGGTCGACTTGGGGTATCTCGGGGTCCCTTGTCTCGTGTCTACGATCCGGGTCCACGCTCGGGTCATGACAAACTTGGTATCAGAGCCATAGGTTTGATTTGTCCTAGGGAGTCTGAAAGCCGCGTTGGGTAGAGTGTTTTTCATGGGTGTGAAGCTCTCTACACCTATACAGAAGAGGCTACTACACGTTTTAGGAAATCTTACCTTCTTTCATGATCTATGTCATGCGATGAGAAGCCTTTCTATCCTTCTAATTCATGCTATTCGTGATTGTTGAATCATGGCTCCTCAAAGGATGAATGGATGGAGGAATGGAGGTGGTGAGGGCCACGAGGATGGAAACAGTCATGAGCATCAGCTAGCCTCACAAATTCTTGAGTCTCAGACACCGGAGCCAGTCGTTCATGTTGAGTTCTGAGCTTCCATTCAAATGCTTGCGCAGGCTTTGACCGCTTAGGTCAATCAGCAGGCTGTTGCGCATATTCCAAAAAATGGCAATGTGGCAGCGGCCAGAGTCAGGGACTTCTTCAGAATGAACCCGTTAGAGTTTCTAGGGTCCAAGGTAATGAGGACCCGCATTATTTCATTGATGAGATAGTCAAGATCACCTAGGTTATGGGGGTGAGTAGTGTTGAGTGTGCAGAGTTGGCCTCCTACCAGTTGAAGGGGGTTGCTCATATTTGGTTCCACCAGTGGAGGGACAACAGGGTTGCTGGAGCAGATCCGATCACATGGGTGGAGTTTCAGGTTGCATTCCTCGATCAGTTCTTCCCTCGAGATATGAGGGAGTTGAAAGAAACTGAATTTGTGAATTTGAAGCAAGGAAAGATGACTGTTCAAGAGTACACCCTTGAGTTTACCTACCTGTCTAAGTATGTCTTGGAGTTAGTAGCCGGCCAGCGGGCGCGGGTGAGCAGATTTGTGCATGGTATAGAAAGATATTTGGACAAGGATAGCAGGACAACTATGCTCCATGAGGACTTGGACTTCCCTCGCATTGTGTTGTATGCTCAGCAGATAGAGGCGGCATATTCGAGGGAGAGGGAGGCCAAGAGGGCCAGGACCGACGAACATAGGTTCACTCAGTAGAGGTCCAGTGGTGGGCATCGACACTAGCCCCACCAGAAATCATCAGCACCAGCATCTTCAGAACTAAGTGTGCCAACTAGGCCCAAACATGATCAAAGGGGGCTAGGGTCAGGCTCAAAGGTTATTCCAGTAGGCCGCAAATCCAGCATTCTAGCATGTCACAGGTGCGGCCGGGGGAACAAAAACCAGTTTTTGGTAGGGTCAGGAGCTTGTTTTGAATGTGAGTAGCCTAGACATATGCTCAGAGATTGCCCCAGTACGAGACAGGATTAGGTTGAGGGCCAAGGCCCAGTTTCTAGTTCAGCAGTCCCACCCCCACGTACAACACATTAGGGGGCGTCTACTAGCATAGCTGGCGCGGAACGCCAGAACAGGTTCTATGCCTTAGCCACTCATCAGGAGAAGGAGATCTCACGTCATGAATTAGATGTTTTTGGCTTTTTCTCAGGG
>JACEIK010011039.1:18650-38204 GCA_018107945.1 Datura stramonium
GTTTTATGCTTAATATTCCATTTATTTAAATGAGATTAGTTTAATGCATGTGCCATGGGTTGACTTGGGGACTCTCGGGGTCCCTTGTCCCTTGTCTATGATCCCGGTGTATGTTCAGGTTGTGACAGTTAGCTTGTCCCTTTTTTTTTTCTTTCTTTGGAGCACGACATTCAGCAGCCTTGTGTCCAATCTTTTCATGGTTGTGGCAGTTTCCTTTGAATTTCTTCTTGCTAGAAAAATTCTTTGGTCCAGAAGGCTTCTTCCTCTTTTTAGAATTATATGGAGTGGTCTCAACAATATTTGCCCTCATAATTATTGAGTTTCCCCTTACCTTCGTTTTAGCAGCTTTGTTATCTTCTTCGATTCTCAATCGAATGATATGATCTTCAAGCTTCATCTCCTTGTGTTTGTGATTTAAATAATTCTTAAAGTCCCTCCATGAAGGAGGTAGCTTTTCAATCATGGCTGCAACTTGAAAAGCTTCATTAATTACCAAACCTTCAATGAACAACTCATTATTAGCACCATAATTAATATTTTTGATAAAAACATTAGTATGATTTATACCTTTAGCAAGGAGATCGTGAATTATCACTTGCAGCTCTTGGACTTGTGTGATAACAGGCTTGTTGTCTATCATTTTTGTAATCTAGAAACTTGGCCACAACAAATTTTTTTAAACTTTCGTTTGGAACTTCTTCTCTAGTGCATCCCAGAGTTCATTAGAAGTCTCTATATTGTTGTATACATTATACAGATCATCCTCCAATCAACTCAGGATATAGTTCTTACACAAAAAATCTGAGTGCTTCCAAGCCTCAATCACCAAGAACTGTTCATTTTCGGGAGTTGATTCCGGTAGAACCGGTTTATCCTCCTTAATGAACTTCTGCAGAAACAATGTGGTCAGATAGAAGAACATCTTCTGCTGCCAGCATTTCAAGTCAATGCCATAAAACTTTTCGGACTTTTTTGCCAGAGCCGGTGCTTGCACAGCACGAGTGGAGGAGATTCCATTTCTTGTATAGGCAAGCATGGGTTCAGTTGTTCCTGTCACATTTGTTGAACAATAATAGCAAAAGTTAGCAATCAATGAAGATTCTATTTCTTCAAATCGAAAAACTTTTGATAGAACTAAATTGAGTAATCGGTGAAGTTTCTATATCTTCAAACCTGAATTATTAACAATCTCATTTGCTTGGAAAAGTTTTTAAATCTTCAAACCAGCAACCATAGTGAGTAGAAAATCACAAGGATTTTAACCTCAACGGGAGTAGAAAATCCAAAGATTTTAATCTCCAACAATGGAGTAGAAAAATAGAAAGGTTTTATTCTCCAAAACCGAAAATTAGATGAACACAAGAAAAATTAGTTAAATTCCTTAAGCTTGTTGTTGTCCTGTGTTCAAATATATAAAAGCAAAGAAAATGAATAATATCCGAGTCCACAGAATTTAGTTTGTGTCCTTAAGAAATTTAATCCCCTCACTGTACTCGAGGTTTTGGATTACTTCCTCCCAGGATAAAACAGATATACCTGTTAATGGTGTAGCAGTACCTCAAACACTAATAACTTCGTCGAACTCTAAGAGCAGTAACAAATCACACAATAGACTCGATTTTGTTTGTTTGAAAATATGCAGAATTTTTGAAAATTCTCTATCCAAAAATAAAGGCAAATGGCCTGTATTTATAGCCAAAGATCTGAAGTGAAGGGGTATGAAGACACATGTTCAGATGGTGTCTGTTCGGAATGGCTACCATTGGGAAAGAAACTTTTTAACTTTCTCTTCCCTCCAATTTATTTCTCTCCATTTTCCAATTCACACCCAACACTTAACTCCAACAAAACCCTCTTGAAACACTCCTTACAAAGCTCAAAATGACATCATTAAATAATTAGGAGCTTGAAAAACTACAAAACTACCCCCAGGAAAATGCATGAAAAACCTGACTGCTAGTTACAATGACCAATCCAACGAGTCATTGTAGGATTTGATGACTCGTTGGACCATCCATTATTTCCTGGGGTATTCCTAATACTCTGATCCTCTGACCAATGAGTGAACACAATGAGTCTTCATATGAAACAATGACTCGTCACTCCTTTCATTATCATCACTGCTCCTCACTTGCCTTGCTTCCAAACTCCAGACAATACATCCGCACAATAGGTCATTACTCACCGCAACGGGTCATTATTCACTGCAATGGGTCGTTGTATCTGTCCATTGTCTCTGAACCAACTTTGACCATTTCTTCTGAACTCCACCTAACGACTCTTTAGGATGATCGGATCATCCAACAAGTCATTGCTAGGCTCGTTGTTTCTTCGAGGCCTTGACTAGATGATTACAACGAATCACATAACGAGTCATTATTTCCAACGACGACTCATTCCTTAAGTCTTTTAGTGACTTGTGAATTTTTTTTCTATTTTCTCCGATTCAACCCTCAGGTCTAATCTTAGTGACTTTTGGGGTATTACATTATCTCTCCTTTGGGAACATTCATCCTCGAATGTAGAATAAGCATGCTGCAAGGCTAGGGAAAAAATGCAATCCCAAAACTAAACATCCATAACTAAAATTGATGGAGTGACCGACTTCAAACTGATATACATGACTGAACTGACTTCATGAAACATACATGCATGCAATAACATGAAAGGAACTGAGAGATATAAACTTGACATGAAACCGAATAGAGTAATAAGGAGATAACTGATACCTCATGTTGGAACTAAGCTGGATGAGAAAAGATGCGGGTATCTAGCCATCATATATGCTTCGGCTTCCCATGTAGCTCCCTCAACAAGATGATTTCTCCACAACACCTTTATGAAGCTACTTCCTTGTTCCTCTAATTTCGAACCTGATGATCAAGGATCTCAACTGGAACCTTCTCATAGGTAAGGCTATCCTTCACACCCAAGCTCTCCACTAAAACAACTAAGGTTGGGTCACCAATGCACTTCTTCAACAGAGACACATGGAAAACTGAATGCACCGAAGCTAACTTTGTTGGTAGCTCTAACTCATATGTCACCTTGACAACTCGCCTCCAAATTCGGTAAGGATCAACATATCGGGGACTAAGCTTCTTTTTTTTCCGAACCTCATTACTCCCTTCATAGGAGACATCTTTAGAAACACCCAATCGTCAACCTCAAACTCAAACTCTCTCTACTTAACATCTGCATATCATTTCTAACGACTTTGAGCTATTTTTAGCCTTTGTCTGATAAACTGAACTTTCTCCATCGCCTCATGAACTGAATTTGGCCCTATCAGTGTAGCTTCACCTACCTTAAACCATCCAATAGGTGATCTACACCTTCGCCAATAAAGTGCCTCAAATTGAGTCATCTCAATGTTGGAGTGATAACTGCTAATGTAGGAAAACTCAATAAGAGATAAGTGATCATCCTAACTACCTTTGAAATCAATCATACATGCTCTCAACATTTCCTCAAGAGTTTGAATGGTCTACTCAGCCTGACTATCTGTCTGCGGGTGAAAAGTTGTGCTAAGCTTTACCTGAGTACCAAGGCCCCTCTGAAATAACCTTCAAAACTGAGAGGTAAACTGATTACCCCATCTGAGATGATGGACAAAGGAACTCTATGCAACCAAACTAACTACTGAATGTACAATCTAGCATAATCCTCAGCTGAATCGGTAGTTTTGATCAGTAGAAAATGGGCTGATTTGATCAACCTGTCGATAATCACTCATATGGAGTCGTACTGTCGGTATGTACGAGGAAAACTCGTAATAAAGTTCATGTTCATCTCTTCCCACTTCCAAGTAGGAATACTAATATCCTGAAGCATACCTCCAGGTCTTTGATGCTCAACCTCCATTTGTTGGCAATTCGGACACTTAGCCACAAACTCCGCTATGTCCTTCTTCATGCCATTGCACTAATAGACTTCCCATAGATCACAGTACATCTTGGTTGCACCTGGATGGATAGAGTATCGAGATACATGAGCCTCGCTCACCATCCGCTCTCTTAGGTCACCTACAGTTGGCATACACAATCGGCCCTAATATCAGAGTACACCATCTTCCCCTTGGGAGAAAACCTCTACTTTCTGATTTCAGATAGCTTCCTTTAGATTACTAGGATAGGATCCTCATCTTGCCTAGCTTTGGCTTCTGTTACCAAAGAAGATTCTGACCCATTCGGAATGATAACACCACAATCCATAGAATTTGTAAGGCGAACCCCTAAACGAGTAAGCCTATGGAAATCCTTCACCAACTCCTTCCACCCATCCTCCACATGAAACACACTCTCCATGTACAACCTACTAGGAGCATCTGCTACTATATTGGCCTTTCCTGGATGATAAAGAAGACTCATGTCATAGTCCTTGAGAAGCTCTAGCCATCTCCTTTGCTGCAAATTCAGGTCCTTCTGAGTGAACACATACTGAAGGCTCTTGTGGTCCGTAAACACATTCACATGCACCCTATATAAATAGTGCCTCCAAATCTTCAAAGCAAACACCACAGTAGCCAACTCTAGGTCATGCGTAGCGTAATTTTTCTCATGAGTCTTAAGATGTCTAGAGGCATACACAATGACCTTAATATGTTGCATCAACACACAACCGAAACCAACCCTAGAGGCATCATAATACACAAAAAAACTATTTGTGCCCTCTGGTAGGGTCAATACTGGGGCTGAAGTAAGTCGAGTCTTTAACTCCTAAAACTCTTCTATGAACCCCCTGTAGTAGCCAACTAAATCCAAAAAGCTCCTAATATCCATAGGACTAAGGTTTAGGCCAATTCTTCACCTCTTCTATCTTTTGAAAATCCACCTGCACACCCTCTCTAGACACAACATGGCCTAAAAATGCTTCTGAATTTAGCCAAAACTAACACTTGCTGAATTTTAGCAAACAACTGGCGATCTTTGAGAGTCTGCAACACAATTCAAATGAGCAGCATGCTCCTCCTCGCTTCGAGATTATATGAGAGTATCATCAATGAAAAAAATTATGAACATATCTAAATATTTCTTGAACATCCTATTTATCAAATCCATAAAAGTTGCAGGAACATTGGTTAGTCCATAGTGACCATATCGAGACCTGAAGATCGTCTTCGAAATGTCACTCTCCCTAAATATGAGCTGATGATATCTAGATTTGAGGTCCATTTTTGAGAAGCACTTAGCACCATGAAGCTAGTCAAATAGGTCATAAATTCTAGGGAGGGGATACTTGTTCTTGATTGTGACCTTGTTCAACTACCGATAATCAATGCATATTCTAAGAAAACCATCATTCTTTCAAACAAAGAGAACTGGAGTGATAACATCCAAAATATATTCTTAAATCAAAGAATATATATGGTCGTTGTATCAAAACAAGTAACCCGACGAGTGTCGGGGTCAAATCCCATGAGGACTAGGGAGTGATGAATTCAAGCATCGATTGAGAAGTTGATTTTAGATTGCACTATATAAATTTAACATAAAACAAGGAAATGGTGGGAATTAACTATCCAGAGAATTATACAAATTTCTTTAGTGAATTCAAACTAGAAGGATCGGCTAAGTTGTAGACAATATTTGTAAAATACTAGAGGAGACGTGTAGATGATATACTAATTATATTGGGATGGACCAGGTTAACTTCATAAGTTCAATAAATGTAAATAATCTCGGGAAATAGATAACCTCAACTTCCCAGCCTATTTACTATCCCTAACTAGAGTTTTCTCAAACTCTAGCTGCAATTTAACACACCCAAATTGATTTGGATCAACAACTTCACTATTCATATCTATTAGTTGCTAATTAGGAAGGAGGAAGTAATTTCAGCTATTACTAGCTTAATTTTACAACCTCACATCCATATCCACTACTAGATTCCCTTTCAATACTTGATTATTCTCACCCGAGCAACAATTAAGCAAGTATAGATAGACCCATATCATCATCAATAGATCTTCATTAATTGATTGAAAGGAATCTAATAGATTTACACTTAATTGAACATTATCAAGTTAACTCTAGAAATACCCAATCCGATTAAGTATTCATCATCACACACCTCTAGTTAGTGATTTTAGCTACTCATAGTTAAGAAATTCAAAAACATAATTATCAAAATCATCATTGAATTTAATAAGAAGAGTAGATAAATCAAAAGAACAATTATCCTTCAACTACAACTGAAACTAAATAATACCAAAGAAGAAAAGAGAGCAGAGTATATGTTACAACTTTCACTAAAAATCCCCTTTTCTCAGCTAAAAAATGGTCTTCAGCTAAAAAAGAAAGATGATGTGATGTGTACTTGGCTTATCTCTCAATCTCTCTAACTTCTCCCTCTTTTTTTCTCCTCCCTCTGCAATGTACTTCTCTTTCTATTCATATCCTGAAAAGTAGGATACTTTTTCTTCCTTTTACAGCAATGGACAATTTTACTATTTATAGCATCGTTCTGGAACCAGCGAAGGCACCGGCAGTTCGCCGATGAAATCCGTGAACCGCCGGCTACTTTCTCTTCTTCTTCAGTCATTACCATTGAACTTCGGCGGTTCACCTAGTGTTTTGCCGATGCCAATACATGAATCGTCATACCTTAAATGCCAATTCCAGACTTTTCTGAGTGTCATTTGGTGACTAAACCGGCGTCCTACCATAGGTGACTCGTGAACCGCCGGTGGAATTCTTCTGACAAGGTAGTGACCTTCGTCTTTTTAACTGACGTTTAGCCGGTTAACACCTGTGTTTCACCACTTTTGTTCATTTCCTACATTTTACACCATTTTAGCTCTTTTCTTCAAACTTAGGCATCTACGCACAACAAAAGCAAAAAGGGCATAAAATACAAATAATCTACTCAAGAACTAAGCAAAAACTCACACTTTAGAGTCTAATGAGTTGGTAAATTACCAACTCATCAAATCCCCAAACTTGAATCATTGCTTGTCCTCAAGTAATTCAAGATTTCAACTATTGAAGAAGAGATCACATTTCTTCACAATTTAGACTTCTCCAACCACCTAGACTGACAACCCAAAAATACTCATCATGCTCACCGAAAAGAGAAGGAAATACCCCAAAATACCAAAACAATGAAGGTGTTCCAAGAAGGAAATGACTTTATATCAAGTCAAGCTTTTTGAAAGGAATCATTCACCACACAAGGGAAATTCTCAACCAAGTAACACATAGCATCTCAAGTTGTAATCACAGAAAATTCACAGCTTACCTTAGAGTTTGCACTCCTTGTTCTATGCCTATATGAAATATAAATGCTCTTGCATCCTTAAAAGGAATGATGCCACTCACCAAATATAAGGATCCCTATTCTCTTAACTCTTTGATCAGTTGAATGCATACCAGGGATCAATTGGAAGAGACACTCACACTCACTCTCCCAAAAGATATCTTCATGCACACACTTGACCCATAGTCTTGCCCTGTATGTAATTCACCACTAATGTAGAGTAGCCGCACCTAGAATCATTTAGGACTTGCGGGCTGTGATGTAGGCTTAAGGTCAGGTAGGATGAACATTTGGATGTAGTGACTAGATCCTCCCTAATGCTTTCCGTGCCATGCGTTACAACACTTTTTCTCACTCAACCTCCTTTTTCTTTCTTTTCTTTTTGATGCCTTTCATTTCTTTAATAATCCCCCTTATAACCCCTCTTTAGCTTATACCACTAGCCTTATTACCTCAAGAGGGAACACCAATTCACACAATTAGTCTGTTTCTTTTTGGATTCATCCTTGTGTGCACTTTGACTAAAGGTGATGTCCCTTTACACTATAATTTTTGTCTTCCCCCTTTGTTTTGCGTACCCCCACACTTAGGCTCTTGCCTCATTTTTCACATTTTCTTTTCTCATTCCTTTATTCTTAGGCATTGAGCCCTGCGTCAACAGTTATTTTGTCCTTAGAATTTAGGGAGAATGGGGCCAAAAGAGGTATTAAGAATGTTCTTAAGGCTTGTAACGTGGTTGCCAAGGAAAGGTTTTAAGGATCAAAATTGGCTCACAAGGGTTAATGATCATGGAGGGTGTATGGTTGAAGTGGCTCGAAAAATGAGGGCCTAAACTCATTTCCTTGGTGCAACTACATCTAGGATTTTCCTTGAATCACATTTAGGGAAAGTTCTAGACAAGATGTAATGCACAAGATTAACAAAAATATCCTCGCCACAGAAAGCATCACTCTTAAAGGGTCTACAAACGTCATTTTCCAAAACAAAACATCACATTAGGACACTAAGAAAGCAAACATCATAAGTCAAGCAGGGAATTTACAACGTACGACCAAGATTACTAGCTACGGTGTCAACACTTTCTCATTATCTTCATTTTCATGCCCTTGTTTTCACATTTTCATTCCAATCACAAGAAAAATTTTAGTTGATGCCTCTTAGAACAACTTCACAACAAACTCAAAGTGACATGGCGTTTCCCTTAAGAATGTCGCCACTCAATCCATCATCGAGAAAAGTCACCCAGTTAGACAACAAAATTAACTAAAATAAAAGAATGCTCCTTGGAAAAGAACCGTGGTATAAAGAACACCCTTGGAGTTTTAGTTTCTACACTACTCTATTTACAATGGAGAAAAAGAAATTTGGGGTCATTTCATTCGATATTTTCAAAATACAATGCTTAAAACCGGAGACCCCATTAAGTCACTAATTACCACTCACAAAAACACAAATCAAATCATTCATTCATTCAAATAACAGAACACGCCCGACAAGGGAAATCATCAATCACAACAGCTCGACAAAGGCTGGACTTACTCAAACTTAAGAAAAAAAACAACTTAAAACACAAATACCCCCTATCAATAGCGCTCATCCCTCCCCCACTTAAGATCACACATTGTCCCCAATGTATTATGCAAAAAGAACAACGGGAGAAGAGAGTAGAAACTCCCTGAACAGGTCACTCGTCTTCATCATCAGCCTCATCACCACCATCACCTCCGCTGGCATCACCAAGCCAAGCAAAATCGTCACCCAACCCTTCAAACAAGTCATCAATTGGCCCCCGAGCTGAAGAAGGAGAAGCCATTGTAGCATCCAAAGCACTCATGTCGGGCACTTCGACTGAAGTCTGACTTTTCCATTCCTTCTCCTCATTTCGAAGGGATGTGACTGCCCCTTCTACAGCATCCACTAGCTTGCACAAAGTGGCGACATTCTCATATAGAGACTTGAGCTCCTTCTTGATAGTTTTGGCAATGAGTGCTAGGAGACTCTTGGCCAAGCATTGAAGATGGCTCTCATGTGAGTTTTTCATCTCCACAAGACGATGGAGACCACTTGACTGAGAAGATTGAGGAGGTGGAGAAACTCTGGGCTAGGGCATGTCACCTGATGCTTGGCCCGACAAGTCAGGCTGGGGCACATTGACTTGTGGGGCGATGGGAGATTGGGCTGACCCGTGGGAGAGGGCTTCCTCTTGTACACCGAAGGCTTACAGGTGCTTCTGTTTCACTTTGGTGCCTCTACATCTCTCTTCCTATCAATAGTGATCACTCCTAGAGCAGAGGAAGGAGTCTCGTCTGGAAAAAGAGGCACTCCGGCTGCCGCACAAAGTTGAGAGATCAACACAGCATATGGCATGGAAGTGCTGGACTGCAACTCCTTCTTCTTCATTTGCTGAGCAATAATTTCACCAAAGTTGATGGGGACCCCTGACATAATTCAAGCGATCAAGATAGCTACTTCCATGGTGACCCACTGCTCATTCTTCGATAGGATGATGTGAGAGAAAATAAAATCCAACCATAGCTTGGTCTCAAACTTCAAATCGTGGCGAGAGATTTCGCCACCCATGGAGGCCTATAGGGGAGTATCAATAGCAATAATGCCACCCACCCACCTATATTGGTCTTTCATATTGGCAACAGTGCTATGTATTCCGTGGCAGAGTCTATCTCATCTTCCCAAAACAGATAATTGATGGCAGCCAGGGTGATATCCACTTCTACCCCACGAATCATCCCCGAAGGAAGGGAGGGAAATTCATCCACTTTTCCCTGATGTTGCATGCTATCTTGGCCGGCCTGGTAGGAGGCTTAAAACTCTATGACAAGGATGGGGTAATACGGTTGCAAGGGTTGGCAAATGCATGCAATTGCTGATTGGTGAACTACTCAGTTATATTCAGGAAGTCACCCTTCAACCCAGCCAAGTCGAACCTCTTCTCTACCATAATAGAGCGTCCCTGGAAGATGACGTAGTGCTCCTTCATGTTAGGAACACAGAGAATAATAGCCTCCTTAGTGTTGGTGCATGCGGGAGCAGCCTTTGCTTTACCTTTGCACTTGCTAGCAGATGAAGTAGGAGCCTTTCCTTTGCCGGATGACCTAGAGGATGACATGATTTGTGTTTCTGCAAAAAATTATGTTAGTGAAAAGATATTGAAATAGAAATTAGAGTAAAAGAAACTAATCTAAAGAAGAATTAAAAATCAAGTGATGATCAAACAGTCCTTGAAAATTGGTACTAGCGAACAACCGGTGGTTCGCCGAAGGCAATTCGCGAACCGCCGACTAGACTTCGGTATGTAATAGAGCACTGGGTGAATCTAGTCATTTTCAGCGGTTCAAGCAGCATTTTGCCGGTCACGTTTTGCGAACCACCGTGGTAACACGGGAATCACTTAGTAGCTAAGACCAATTTTTAGAGTGAACCAACGCCTCAAGAGGCGTTTCGCCGAATATGACCAACAAATGCCTGACTCCTCATGTCCTAAAATTTGACCCATTGCACACAAACACCCATTAACACATTTTCACCACAAACAGAAGACTAGCAATAATACTTCATTTCCACACATATTTATGATGTTTTATCCCTTAATATTGGCGTCACCCGGTCTATCATCGGGCAAAATTTTGTGCTTTATGTAAATGGGTTACTCAGACTTCATCCTTTTCATAATCTCATCATAAAATCACATACCCACTTCAATCACTGTAAGACCCCGAAAACTCAAAATCCAAATCTGGGGCTTAAAGTAGGAAATCTGGAAATCTGCAGAAAATGCCTTAAAACGACCGACTTAACAAGTCGTTATGAGACCTAATGACTCGTTAAGTCAGTTGTGAGGAGGGGAAAAAGTGGGGGAAAGGAAGGATTGAGGTAGTGTACTTGACGATGGACCCCATGATTCGTGGTCTGTCCTAACGAGTCGTGAGGTGAGTCGTTGCTAGTGGAATGAGAATTTTCTAAAGTTGAGGCAGTGTACTTGACAGATGGTGACCACGAATCATGGTCACCACTAATGAGTTATTGAGTTGTCCATGTTGAAGCAGGTGATCTGATGAACAATGCACTTAGGGTCATATGACGAGTCGTGGCCATAAGGGATGACTCGTTATGTCCTTCGTGGTAACTTTAGTGGCTTTCGGCAGTAGACCTCATGAAAGGTCCCAATGAGTCGTGGTCCCAACCAACAACTCGTTGAGTGACCCGTTGGGACCCCGTCGACTAGTTTTCAGATTTTTTTCAGGGTTATTTTTGTAATCTTCTATCTACTTAGTCCCATAAATACGTCGTGTTGGACCTAAATTCAGACTTATTAGAGGGTTTGGACGGTTCCTCCCCTCATTCTCACGTTATTTCTCATAAAATAATCGAAGGTTCTCTCAAGAAACTCAACCAAACATAGGGTTTTCCTCCATTGCAGCAGTTTAAGTCTCCTTTTTCAAGAAACCTTAACTCAGGTATGTGGGGTTTTAGCAAGGAGATTTTTCTTCCCTTGTGTCCCCAAAATCCTCCTCAATTCCCTCTATCATTTTTAAGCCCTGAGTTTCGAGTATGGGAAGGATTCATGTTTATTTTTGTTGATTCCACTTAGAAAGTTGTTCATGTATATTGTTAATATGATCCCCATAAATTCCTTATCAAATTGACAGTGTTTATATAAAACTGAATCTAAGCCCTAACTCTCAAGTTATGATTTTGTTTATTAAACTACCTCTAGTGAAGGGAGAATGCTTTGGGTTGAACCTTCCAGAATTTCCTATATATATATATGTTGAGTAACTATTCCACTAATGAGAATGACTCTAGCCCTGTCGAATGAAATTCCTAGAATTCTTGAAATTTCTCTATATCACGAAATTCCCGTATTGTTGGGATAAGTTGAGTTCTCTATTAGCTACTAGTAGCTCAGGCCAGTTAGAGCGTATAATCTTTTCAGAATCTTTCAGAAAAGTGTCAACTAATCAGTTTGACTCCAGTCTTATTTTCAGGTGTTAGTGGTGCCTCTCAGTTATTAGAATCAGACTCGGATTATAGTTTTGGTCCGTTAGGCAGTCATGACATTCTAGCATATAGCTCTGACCAGCCTTAGGACCCCAGTTCAGTTATATCTCTTTCTTATATGGTTACGACGCTCCCAGATAAGCAGCTCTAACAATTCAAGAACCCAGTTTTAGAATCTGGTCCGATAAGACTCTCAGGGTACATGCAGTTATACGTCCCTGACTAGTCTTGGACCCCAGTTTCGAGTTATTAGCTTAGTAGTTCAGTTTAGGTTTTCCAGAACTATGTTGCCAGCGTAGGTTTCAGTATTAATTGGCCAGATTGGCCCCATACTTTTGTGATCACTCAATTCATGCCTTTATACCCTGACAAGTTATATTGGGTCCTACCAGTGAGGTGTATACGTCGAACTCCACGTCTAGCTCACGTGATTATATGTCGGTTATAGACTCTCCCACTAGTCAGTCCAGTCCAGTTTCAGAATAAGCCGCTCATTTTAGTTCTAGTTCTATCAGTTTAACTCAGTTCAATACAGTATCTAATATTCAGTGTTTCAGACTTAGGGCATGTCCTTGACCATCAGACAGGGTCATCTTGACCATTTTCTGTTACATCGGTAGTCCAGTTCAGCTTACCTGTTAGTCATTGCATGTCATTAAAGTTCATACTTTATATTCAGTTATGTTCTTCCACTTACTTAGTACATTCAAAGTACTGACGCATACTTTTATGTTGTATCGTTTCATGATACAGCTGCAGGTTCTCAAACTCAATACTGTTAGTTGCCGTAGTTCAAATTCTCCACCTTAGCAGTGAAGTGTGAGTCTTCATCATTCAAGGGCATTATTTATTTGTTTTAGTCATTTATTAGTTTAAGTTAGACTTAGAGTTATCTGGGGGCTTGTCCCAGCAACTCCTCTACTAGATGGGTTTCAAACAGACATGAATTTTAGATTTATCAGTATTATTCAAGTGTTTTGAACTTTATATTCTCAGACTTGTTTTTCATAAATGCTTTATGATATTGTTTCAAAGTTTTGCGGTGCTTGACTATTCAGAATGTTAGTGAATGATAGACCAAGGGTTGACTTGGGGTCACTTGTGACTTCAAGTACCGTGTTACGTCCAGGGTGTAGGCTCGGGTCATGACAAACATGGTATCAGAGCACTAGGTTTAGAGTATCCTCAGAATGTCTGAAAGCCGCATTGAGTAGAGTCCTTTTCATAGGTGTGAAGTAAACCACACTTATGATGAGGAGGCTACGAGATGTTATTAGGAAAAATCTCTTTCGTTCATATTCTTTATCGTGCATTAAAGTTAAATTTCAGAAATGCCCTTCTAATTCGTGCTCTATTTCGTTTCAATGAACCATGCCTCCCAGACATGGTAATGGAAGAAGGGATGCTAATGTCAATAGACCTTCCCCATCAGCCCTGGCAGCTCCTCAAGATGAATCCCTATCCAGTGCCGAATTCATGGCGGCCATTCAATTGCTGGCTCAAACAGTCACCAACCAGGTGAACCAACAGGTCGTTTCAGTAGCCACAAATGGGTCTGCAGTTACTGTTCGAGTGCGGGATTTTACCCGGATGAACCCTCTAGATTTTCATGAAATGAAGGTGGGAGAAGACCCACAAGGGTTTGTAGATGAGATTCGAAAGATCACCTGAATTATGGGTGTCAGTTCCTTTGAAAGTGTTGATTTGGCTGCCTATCAGCTGAAAGGAGTAGCCCAAGTCTGGCATGACCAATGGAAGGAAGGACGCCAACGGAAGCAAGAACAGTGGAGTGGGAAGAATTCCACACAGCTTTCATGGAAAGGTTTTTCCCTCGGGAGCTGAGGGAGGCTAAGATGGAGGAATTTATGAATTTGCATCAGGGCAATAGAACAATGGAGGAATACACTCTAGAGTTTACCAGACTATCAAGGTATGCTCCGGAGATAGTAGCCGAGCCAAGGGCTCGCATGTTGAAGTTCGTAAATGGAGTATCTAACCTGGTCCTCAAAGAGTGCAGGACGATAATGCTAATCAAGGATATGGACCTCTCTATCTTAAGTGTGTATGCCCAGTAGATTGAGGCCAAAAAACTGAAAGATATGGAAGTAAGAACAAATGAGCAAGGACTGGCCAATCATATTTCAGTCATCAGAGGTCTAGCGATAGTAGCCGTCAACAGTAGCAGTAGCAGCAACAACAATAGAGAATCCCAGCACCTAGTTCAGCCAGCGCCCCAACCTTTTAGTCCCACCAGGATCGGAGGGGTGAATCATCTGGCACTCAGTCTCAAGATCATAGTACAGGAAACAAGTATCCAGCTTGTCCCAAGTGTGGTAGGAATCACCCAGGAGAATGCCTTCAGGGATAAGAGGGTTGTTTTGGGTGTGGACAGCTTGGACACAGGCTTAGGGAGTGCCCATCAGCAGGTCGAAGGAGATCACAATCTACCACATCATCAGCTCCAGCAAGTCGACCAACCCAGCAGGCTAACACATTAGGTACAGATGGTGGTCAGCGCCAAAATCATTTCTACACTCTATCTTCTCGTCAAGAACAGAAAAGCTCACCTGACGTAGTTACTAGTATGTTACGTCTCTTCCATATAGATGTATATTCCCTATTAGATCTAGAAGCTACTCTTTATTTTGTGACTCCTTATATAGAGGTTCAGTTCAATATAAGTCTAAAGGTCCTCTCAGAACCATTCTCAGTTTCCACCCCAGTTGTGCAGTCAGTTAGAGCCAGCCGGGTGTACAGATATTGCCCAGTATCTGTCCTGAACAAAGTAATTCCAGTTGATCTCGTAGAGCTAGACATGGTTGACTTAGACCTTATTCTCAGTATGGATTGGTTACACGCCTGCTATGTCTTAGTTGATTGTAGAACTAGAGTTGTCATGTTCCAGTTTCCTAATAAGCCAGTTTTAGAATGGACGGGCAACAACTCAGCACCTAAGGGTAGGTTTATTTCCTACCTTAAGGCCCAGAAAATCATTTCCAAAGGATGTCTATATCATCTGGTTCGGGTCAAGGATTCCAACTCTGACACCCTAACTATTCAGTCAGTTCTAGTTTTCAGTGAGTTCCCAGATGTATTTCCTGAGGATCTTCCCGGAGTTCCCCCTGAATGGGAAATAGACGTCGAAATAGATCTCCTCCTAGATACTCAGCCCATCTCCATCCCTCCTTAAAGAATGGCTCCAGCTGAGCTTAAGGAGTCAAAGGAGCAACTAAAAGGTCTTCTTGACAAAGGTTTTATCAGATCCAGCATCTCTCCTTGGGGTGCTCCAGTGCTATTCGAGCGTAAGAAAGATGGTACTCTCAGAATGTGCATAGATTACCGTCAACTAAAACAAAGTCATAGTCAAGAATAGATATCCCCTACCTAGAATTGATGACCTGTTCGACCAGCTTCAGGGAGCCAGTTGTTTCTCCAAGATCGATCTCAAGTCAGGATACCATCAGTTAAGGGTCAGAGAGTGTGACAAAAAACAACATTCAGAACTCGATATGGTCATTATGAGATTATGGTGATGTCCTTTGGACTCACAAACGCCCTAGTAGCCTTTATGGATTTGATGAATAGGGTCTTCAAACAATACCCGGATATGTTCATCATTGTATTTATCGATGACATTCTAGAGTAATCCAGAAGTGAAGAAGAGCATGCCCATCACCTAAGGTTAGCATTACAGACCCTCAGAGACTGCCAGTTGTTTTCCAAGTTCAGCAAATGTGAATTTTGGTTAAGGTCTGTGACTTTCTTAGGTCATGTGGTTTCAGGTGAAAGAATACGAGTAGGCCCTCATAAGATAGCAGCAGTGAAGGATTGGCCCAAACCTACCTCTCCTACTGAAATCAGGAGTTTCCTGGGCTTAACGGGTTACTACTGACGATTTGTGAAGGGTTTCTATTCTATAGCCTCCCCTCTGACTAAGTTAACTCAGAAGAAGGTGAAATTTCAGTGGTCGGATGAGTGTGAGAAGAGTTTCTAGGAGTTAAAGACTCGACTCACTACCGCTCCAGTTTTGACCCTGCCAGAAGGAACAAATGGGTTGGTTGTTTAATGTGATGCTTCCAGAGTTGGACTCGGTCGCGTTCTGATATAGCGGGGCAAAGTAATAGCCTACGCCTCATGACAACTCAAAGTTCATGGCAAGAATTGTCCAACTCATGACTTGGAGTTGGCAGCGGTGGTGTTTGCTCTAAAAATGTGGAGGCATTACTTATATGGAGCTCACATAGATGTATTTACAGATCACAAGAGTCTTCAGTACGTGGCTAGAAGGACCTAAACCTCTGATAGAGAAGGTGGTTAGAGCTCCTGAAAGATTACGACATGAGTGTGTTGTATCACCCGGGAAAAGCCAATGTGGTGGTTGATGCCCTAAGCAGATGGTCTATGGGAAGTGTAGCTCACATTAAGGAAGGCAAGAGGGAGCTAGAGAAAGAAGTTCACTGGCTAGCTCGGTTAGGGGTGTAGTTGGTGGATGCAGCTGAAGGTGGCGTGGTAATGCAAAGCGGGTCGGATTCATCCTTGGTAGTTGAAGTTAAGTCCAGACAAGATGAAGATCCAGTTCTACTTAAACTTAAAGAAGCGGTACTCATAAAGGAGGTTGAGGCTTTCTCCCAATGGGGAGATGAGGTGCTTCATTACTAGGGCAGGTTGTGTGTACCGGATGTGGGTGAGTTAAGAAAGAAAATACTGGTTGAAGCACACAGCTCGAGATACACCATTCACCTCGGTGCTACCAAAATGTATCGTGACTTGTGGGATATTTACTGGTGGAACAGCATGAAAAGAAACATTGCTGAATTTGTAGTTAAGTGCCCGAACTGCCAGCAAGTCAAAGTAGAACACTAGAGACCAGGAGGTATGACTTAGAATATCATCATACCCACATGGAAGTGGGAAGAAGTAAACATGGACTTCAATACGGGTCTACCTCGGACTCGTCGGCAGCACGACTCAATCTGGGTAGTAGTAGACTGGATGACTAAGTTAGCACATTTCCTCCCAGTCAAAACCACATATTCAGTTGAGGACTATGCTAAACTTTATATTTGGGAGCTGGTTAGACTTCATTGGGTGCCATTGTCCATTATTTTAGACAGGGGTACCCAGTTCACCTCCCATTTCTAGAAGTCTTTTCAGAAGGGACTTGGCACTCAGGTCAATCCTAGTACAACTTTTCACCCACAGACAGATGGGCAAGCTAAGTGGACTATTCAGACTCTAGAAGATATGCTAAGAGCGTGCGCGATCGATTTTAAGGGAAGTTGGGATAACCATTTTCCTCTTATCGAGTTTGCATACAACAATAACTATCACTCTGGTAATCAGATGGCCCCGTTCGAGGTGTTGTATGGTAGAAGGTGTAGATCTCCTATAGGGTGATTTGAGGTTGATGAAGCTACCCTAATAGGGCTAGACTTAGTTCATGAGGCAATGCAGAAAGTTCAGCTCATCTGAGAAAGATTGAAAACAGCTTAGAGCCGTCAAAAATATTATGTAGATGTGCGGAGAAGAGAGTTAGAGTTCGCAGTTGATGATTGGGTTTATAAAAAAATATCACCCATGAAAGGGGTGATGAGATTCGGGAAAAAAGGTAAGCTAAGTCCCAAGTATGTGGGACCTTATAGAATTCTAAGGCGTATTGGAAATGTGGCATACAAGCTAGAACTACCTTCAAGTTAGCAGCTATGCACCCAGTTTTCCATGTGTCACTTTTGAAGAAGTGCATCGTAGACCCAACCTCAGTTGTGCCATTATACAGTGTAGAAATAAAATAGCCTCTCATATGAGGAAGTACCAGTCCACATCCTTGATCGTCAGGTGCATAAGCTGAGGAACAAGGAAATAGCTTCAGTCAAAGTCTTATGGAGGAATCAGCAGGTTGAGGGAGCTACATGGGAGGCTGAAGCAGATATGATGGCCAAATACCCGCATTTGTTCCCTACCGTTTCCAACACAGCTTGAGATATTAATTTTGACTGTAGAACTCAATTTAGATTTCATAAGTTGGTTCAGTTGTTCAAGTCTATTTTCTGGTTGTGAATGTATGCATGAAAAGTAAATTAAGTTCATATATGTATTTTGAAATAGAGATAGTCATTCTGGCAGTTTTGGAGTTAAATGAGCAGTATTTGAAGATTTTGATTGTTATTTTCTGCTTCCTGTGTGTTTTCTAACATTCGAGGATGAATGTTTACAAGGGGTAGATATTGTAACACCCCAGAAACTCAAAATCCAAATCCGGGGCTTAAAGTAGGAAATCTGGAAATCTGCAGAAAATGCCTCAGAATGACCGACTTAACGAGTTGTTATGAGACCTAACGACTCGTTAAGTCAGTCGCGAGGAGGGGAAAAAGTGGGGTAAAGGAAGGATTGAGGCAGTGTACTTGATGATGGACCCCACGATTCGTGGTCCGTCCTAATGAGTCGTGAGGTGAGTCATTGCTAGTGGGATGAGAATTTTCTAAAGTTGAGGCAGTGTACTTGACGGATGGTGACCACGAGTCGTGGTCACCACTAATGAGTCGTTGAGTTGTCTATGTTGAAGCAGGTGACCTGATGGCCAATGCACTTAACGGGTCGTATGATGATTCATGGCCATGAGGAACGACTCGTTATGTCCTTTGTGGTAACTTTAGTGGCTTTCGGCAGTAGACATCACGAAAGGTCCCAAGGAGTCGTGGTCCCAACCAACGACTCGTTGAGTGACCCGTTGGGACCCCGTCGACCAGTTTATAGATTTTTGTTAGGGTTATTTTGTAATCTTCTATCTACTTAGTCCCTAAACTACGTCATGTTGGACCTAAATTCAGAATTATTAGAGGGAATGGACGGTTCCTCCCCTCATTCTCACGTTATTTCTCATTAAATCATCGAAGGTTCTCTCAAGAAACTCTTAACCAAGCGTAGGGTTTTCCCATTGCAGCAGTTCAAGTCTCCTTCTTCAAGAAACCTTAACTCAGGATTGTGGGGTTTTAGCAAGGGGATTGTTCTTCCCTTGTTTCCCCAAAATCCTCCTCAATTCCCTCTATCAGTTTTAAGCCCTGAGTTTTCGAGTATGGGAAGGATTCATGTTTATTTTCATTGATTTCACTTAGAATGTTGTTCATATATATTGTTGATATGATCCCCATAAATTCCTTATCAAATTGACAGTGTTTATATAAAACTGAATCTAAGCCCTAACTTTCGAGTTATGATTTTGTTTATTAAACATCCTCTAGTGAAGGGAGAATGCTTTAGGCTGAATCTTCAAGAATATAT